>CM023452.1:66924894-67189376 GCA_013339765.2 Haemaphysalis longicornis | reverse complement strand
CACCCAGACGCCATGCAAGGTATTCGCAGAGGACGTTCAGCAAGAGACAGCGTTATTGACCATGTCACTGCCACTGAGAATGACAAACAATGCTGTTGGCTGACAGATCCCGTGTTTATAAACATTAAGAGAGCAATTTATAATGTATCTCACGACGCCCTTCTGGATGCTCTTGAGTCCATGGCTATCGGGGGATGGTTAATTTAGTGGATAGCGAACTATCTTCGCGGACGGATCGTTTTCATGTCAACAATTGGTGTTGAGACTTCCGATTATGCCGCCACTTCGGACGTGCGCAAGGAGTACTCAGCCCGACGCTATTTACGCTGTCTCTCAGAGGTTTCACTAACGTTTTTCCCAAAACAGTGTAAATATCTGCCTTGCGGGTGATATACGCCTTTGGACACCAGTTGTAACGCGTCTTCACGTGCAAGCGCGACATCACAAAGCAGTATGAGCCACTTTGATGCACTTACGCTGCCAAGGACTCGAAATTTGAACGTCCATAGCGCCACATTGGCATTTGCCTGAACACTCATGAAAGGCTACCCTTTAAAGATCGAAGCTTGGGGCTGTTATCCCTTGTGTCACGCACAACAAACATCTCTGCGCGACGATAGATCCAGATCTCTTGTAGTCAAAACATGGTTCTGCACTGACAAGGAAATTACAGTTTTACCCATGTCCTTCAACATGTGCAGAGAAATCAGAGTGCCCATCTGTTTCGTGGCTGTGGAGACTTCAGAATGCGCTCTTTATTGCTATTTACAGTACAGCGCCCTTATACTTTATAACTTCAAGCGATCCTCACTAGGCGTCCATCAAAATGCAAAGGCGCAATCTCTACGTATGTGTTTAAGGTTTCCACGGTGATCATCAACATTTGGAACAATCGCAGTTAAGATCTAGCTCACGCAAGAACCTATTTGTGTACTCCTCCAACCTGCCAAACGACATTAATGTCTTCACAAGACATTGTGGCTACTCTGATGGGCGCAGATAAGATAGTTTTGCACTCTGTGTGAATGAAACGGAAACACCACATAGCGTGACATGTGCAAAAGCTTGCATATCATACATGGCAGTTATATAATTGAAAATCCTAAATACTGGCTGCATCCTGAATCAGTTTTAGGTTTATAGAAATATATTGTTTAAAATTATAAATGTTTTTTGTTTTGTAAAATTAAACAAAAACAACTATTATAAAACAAAACGCACGAAGCATATAGTTTTTAAAAATAAAACAAAAACGCAAAAACGCAACTGTGTAAACAAACCTAATAAAAATATTTATGTTTTTGTAAATTAGGTCTGCACAGTTGTTTGTATGAGAACATCAACTGTAATAACGTAGGTTATCCATGTATGGCTTGATGTGCAGGTTGAGGAGGGGAATTTGGTCGGTGCTTGAGTTGAAGTATTGAACAATGTTCAGCAAGTGTTTCGGCATCACTGGACACCAGATTTGTGAAGATTGACCGAGGATTTTGAATTCTACGGGACTGTGAGTTTCGCCACCACGCCTAGGCTTAACGGGGCCGTTCGGCCTACGCGATGAACGGCCTCCCGGCCTCGGCGGCTGGTTCGGTGAGCCAAATGGAGGCGGACATGGAAGCGGAGACCGCCATGAGTGCCCAACAACACGGACTAAGAGGCATTGACGGAAACTCGTGTGTATTTGTGACCGGTGAGGACTTGGCGCCCGACGACACGGCGGGGTCGGTCCTGCCGAGCGGCAAGCGTGCTCGGAATAACATCAAGAACGCCGAAAGCGCTGAGTCCCCCCAACCGGTGACACAATCCAGGCCTTGTGAACGAGAATGTTTTGCCCAAAGAGTAGCGAGAGCGGCCACAACGGCGGCACGCATGCCGCGAGTCATGCCGCGGGAAGATATCAAGATTGTCATTAGGCCTAGAGATGGGCTGAACGTTGCGAGGACAGAAGTGCCGACGCTGATGGCGGCAATTCTGGCAGCTACTGGCGTCAAAAGAGAGGAGGCTATGGGGGATATATTCTGCCCAAACCCCGTGCAGAATATCATAGTCGTGAGCACGCCGGACGAGAGACGAGCAAGGCAATACTCGAGGATAAAGTGTCTGACAAGACATACTGGCCACGAAGTCTGGGCATACCAAGCGGCAATGGAAGGCACAGTGAAGAGTGATCAAGGGAATATCGATCCCGGACCCCTAGGAAGGCATCAATGCGAACATCGTGAACATGTACAACCCCCAGGTGCTACAAGTGCACAGGATCGGGACGTCGAACACCGTAATCATCCTGTTCGAGGGCACGAAAGTGCCGAACTACGTCAAGTACGGAGCAGTCTTCGTACGCTGCGGACGATACAAAAAACACTTCGACGTATGCAAGACGTGCGGGCAAGTCGGACATAGGAGCGACGTCTGCCCCAACCCGAACGCAAACGTCTGCTTCGCCTGCGGCACCGTCAACCCTGGCCTCGCACACCAGACGAAATGCAAGCCGAGATGCAGGTTTTGTGGAGGCGAACACGTCACCGGAGACAGAGAATGCGGGAACAAATTCAAGACGCCTTACGTGGTCAGGCAACGACAGTGGGAGTGGAAACACCGGCAAGAACGACGGGACCTGAGGGACGAGGACTTTCCACCACTCCGGGGGGAGAGGAGCGTCAGCCGCGGACTTCAAGCCAAGGGATCAAGCAGCACGTACTGAGGGCGCTCTCTTTCGAGGCAACCGGCCCCGGGAAACCAGTGCTGGAAAACAGCCGGGAGAATGGCATCGCCGGCGCGGAGCATCTCGAGACGTCGGGGCGACGCGGAGCTGACCGTGGAGCGCGGACGTTCGAGATCGCGGGGAGAGTCAGGAGGAGGCCAGCGTGGAGTCGCCGATAACAAGGTGGGCTGGGCCGGCGGGTCTCCCAAACCTCGATCGCCCGATTCCCCACCCTCTAACCCCGGTAACAACAACATGAACGGTGATAATGCCACAGTGAACGAGCTAAAGAATAATCATAGAGAAGCAGAATGAACAGATTCGCTAACTAGTGAGGAAATTAGAGAAAGCAACGAATAACAACACCGCGCAGCACACACGCATACACGAAGAAACACTAGCTAACCCGGTAGGGGAGGGAGCGCGCAAGCTGCCGAGAAGAAGGTTGCCACCCGCGGTACTCGCCGGAGCGACGCAGTACTCGGAAGTGCAAGCGATGCAGGACAAGGAGCTTCCACCGCAAGAAGAGCAAAAGAAGGAAGAACACGTACAGCTAACTGCTGGCGAGTCTGTCATATTGGCGGCTCTGAGCACGCTTGAAGAAAGGGTAGCTACGATTGAGGCCATGCACGATCGCCTGGCGGCTAGGCTCAACGCTCTAGAAGTCAACGAGAAATACGGAACATTAAAGAAGGAACAAGCAGAACGGCTGAAGGAAACAACTGCCAAGAGAAGGGGACGATAGACACACGAACAGAAAGATGAAGCCGAAACAACACAACAAATCTAATCGGACACGGGTCGTCGATGACGTGACCGCTATATATCAGTGGAACTGACGAAGCATAAAAGCCAAGGAGAGGGAGCTTATCCTTCACATAGGGAGCCAGGACGAACACCAACAACCCCTAGTCATAGCGCTACAAGAGACCAAAGTTAAGCCTTGCATTCCCGGGGTACATTACATATACCGACCCGACCGAAAAGAGCACCGCCGTCCTCGTACGTAATACGGTCGCTGCGACGCCACATATCACGGCGCAGCACGGCTGCGACCACACGCTGGTCGAGCTGCACGCGAGAGACATTGGGCACAGCAAGAACGTATTTATACTGAACGTTTACTGTAGACCAGGAGCCAAGCACCAATACGATTTCGATGCCATACTGAAGGACGCGATGGGGCTAGCAAAAAGCCGCACGCTCCTGGTCATGGGCGCCTTTAGCGCGCCTCACCCCATGTGGGACTATAACATTGCGTCCAAGAGGGGCAAGGCTCTCGTCCAAGCCGTGGGAAAGCACGAGCTGCACCTCATCAACAAGGCCGGGAATCCCGACCCGAACGGGTAACAGCGTGACCAACGACACGACCCCCGATCTCACGTGGTCCTCGGGGCCGCTGGAGATGAGGTGGAAGTGCGACCACGCCGACCTCGGCTCGGATCACAAAATCATCAAGATCGATGTCCTCGGGCCTAGTATAAGGCGGTGTACGGCAAAGCGAGGATAACGGATTGGGATAAGATGAGAAGCACACGAGTGAGAGGAAGCAAAAAGAAGATGCCGAACCGTCTGCGGAATCCTACGAAGACTGGGCCAGACGACAGCAGGCCACGCTGCAAAAGTACACGCAAGAGATCACCACGACGGTCGACACGCCTTTCGTGGTCGCCAGGCTCTCCAACCTGTGGGCGTTGCGCCACTCGCTCACTCGCAGGTGGAAGCGCCAGCGGCGTAACAGGAAGCTGGCTAGGCGCATCGGCCTACTGAACAAAGAGATAGAGGCGTATGTGGCCAAATTGTGCAGGAAAAACTGGCATAAAATGTGCCAAGGCTTACAAGGGCAATTGCCGGCGGGCAAGACCTAGAAATTGTTGCGTCACCTCACGATCCCGCACAAAGCAAGTCGACTACGAATCGGAACCTGACCAAAGTCATCAATAATTACGACGGATAGCGCCGAATTGCTCAGGGACCTCCAAAAGCGTTACCTCCAGACCGAAAAGGGGCGGTATCTGCCACTACAAGTGTACGAGGGGACCCCTAACGAGGAGCTGGACAGACCCTGCATAATCTCAGAGCTATGGGCCGCCATCGCCAAACGCAACAGGAAGAGCGCGCCCGGGGCTGACAACACTACCTATAAGCTGCTTTTCAACATGTGCGGCAGAACGGCCAACGAGCTACTGCAATACATCAACGAGGCGTGGGAAACGTCGCGACTACCGCAAGAATGGAAGACGGCCAAGGTCCGCTTCATCCCGAAGCCAGGGAAACCACCGTCGATCGAGAACCTGCGACCCATATCGCTGACGTCCTGCGTGGGTAAGGTCATGGAGAGGATGGTGTTGCACAGGCTGCAGAGACACCTCGAGGAAACAGGACAGATGCCGGCGACCATGTTCGGTTTCCGCAAACATCTCGGTACGCAGGACGTCATGGTTCAGTTGCACGAACTCGTCATCAAACAAGCAACCAGATCGAGCCCTAGAGCCATCCTGGCCCTCGACCTCAAGGGGGCGTTCAACAACGTTACCCATCCAGCATCCTGCGTAACCTGAACGGGACCGGCTGTGGCGCGAGAGCTTTCCACTACGTCCGCAACTTCCTCGAGGACAGAGCGGCCGTTCTGACGATAGGCAACGCGAAGACGGACCCGATAACGCTAGGAGAACGCGGAACACCCCAGGGATCCGTAATATCGCCCCTGCTGTTCAACCTGGCACTGCTACCCCTGCCTAAACTGCTGGAACGCACTGAAGGGTTAGACCACGCTTTCTACGCCGACGATATCACGGTCTGGACGAACAGGGCCGGATCGGAGGGGTGGATGGAAGAAACACTGCAGCGCGCAGTGACGACGGTCCACGAGTACGCCAAGTCATGCGGTCTGAGCTGCGCCCCCCAAAAGTCCGAGCTCTTAGTAGTCCAGACGGGCGTCGGCAAGAGCAGCCGAAGCGGCCTGCAGATCGATATCGACGGCATCCAGGTCGAACCCATTCAACAGTGTCGGAGCCTGGGGCTGTTGCTTCGCAGCAACGGCAAGGCGGACGCGGCCGTGGACAAGATATGCCTAACGTCGGAGCAGGTCCTCGGCATGCTCCGCCGAGTAGCAAAAAAGAATCGGGGCATCAAGCAGAATGACGCGCTGCGCTTGGTTCAGGCCTTCGTGGTTACCAGAACCACCTACTCGGCTCCATACCTCAACCTAACCGGAACACAGAAGGCAAAAATTGACGTCATCTTGAGAAAGGCCACGAAACAAGCCCTTGGACTACCCACGTACACGTCGACCAAACGGCTGTACGAGATGGGGGTCCACAACACAGTGGACGAGCTCGTGGAGGCGCACCTCTCCAATCAGAGGATGCGTGTCAGCGGGTCCAAGCACGGGAGGAGGATACCGGAAAAAATCGGATGGAGGCCTGAACCGGTGCAAATGTCCGGCCGCGTCCCCTAACATTGGAGAGACAAGATCCACAAAAAACCCCTCCCACGCAACATGGCGCCAGGAAAGGATGACGACAGGTGAAAAGCGCGCGCCAAGGCTTTGGAAACGCGCTTGGAAGGCAACCCCAATGTCACGTACGTCGACGCAGCCCTGGTCAAGGGAAGCGACAAGGCCGCTTTGGCAGTAACAACAAGAGACAGGCTCGTCGCCGTAGCGTCCACGAGGACAAGAAACGCAACAAACGCTGCAGAGATGGCGATCGCATTGGCACTAATTCAGCCCGGGGCGACGCACGTCGTGACAGACAGCAAGAAAGCCTACGCGAACTACCGCGGGGGGTTGATCTCCTCCGAGGTGGCACGTGTCCTCAAACGGCAGAAAACACCAGACAACGAGGTAGAACTGATTTGGACCCCCGCGCACCCCTCCCTGGTCGGCAACAACATCGCCGACTATTACGCACGAGACATGTCCCGCCGGGAGGTGGAGGAGACTGGGATCGACTCATTGACACCAATCACTGCCTATAAAGATATCATTACAATCTACAGGGAAAATAGACAAACGCTACCTGAGCCTCATCACTCCCTCACCCGCAGGGACCAAACGATAATACGCGGAATACAGGCAGGGTCTCTGGCCCACCCAACACTACTACATAAGATGTATCTGCACCAATACTCCGAGCTGTGCCCGTTCTGCCACACTAGCAAAGGGACGTTAAAACAATGTCATCCTAGAGTGCACCGCACCAAAGGCACCAATACCCCACTCACCCTCCCCTTCCCCCCTTCCCCTAATGAGCGATGGGAGATCCTTCGGCTCAGCCCCTCCGCAAACGTCCACGCGAGCCTAGCGGCCCGTGGGCGGGAGTTGCTAGCCCGGTACGGGGCCTGGGAATGAGGCTCCGCTCCCGTCGACGGGTCCCCCCCGGAGGGGGCTCACTCTTTCGCATAATAAAGTTTGATCAATAAATCAATCCGTGTGTATCATTGGCCTCCCCTATTAATCTAAATTGAAGTGTTTTGGCAGGTTGCATTTGTCTGTCATGCGCGCGGTACCGAATGAACGATATAGTACGGCGGGAGTGCCATCCAGACGGAACCCAAATCGAGAAGAACCCGCGACGTACGCCCAGACGGAACTGTAGCTGCCAGTGAGGCTGCGTTAGTGGGAACACACAAGACCCGGCGAGAGCCGTGTGTCTTGATTTTACCCAAAGGCAAATTGCTACGTTTTGCTTCGGATTCGCGTTCCTGAAGAATTTTGCCGACTTGCTGCTTGACATGGTGTCCTTCAAGATCCGTTTCCCCTGTAGCTTTGGGATTTGTTCGATCAGTCTTCTGCGCACTTCGCCGCTGCACGTTCCTTTTTCGTGTATTGGGAAAGTTGACGCAGACGGTGGAATTCGCGGTGGGTTTGTTGGCTCGCCTCGACGGGTTCTGCTGCTTCCTTACTTAATGTGGTGATGCCGATTTACAGCGCACGCTATATATGAGAAGCAGTCGTTCTATAGAATGCACTGCGCTTGAAGAGAGAGTGACAGAGAGGGCTTAATTTGTAAGGGTGGCTGTAGCTTGTTGGGGAACGGAGGGTAAAGAATCGGGTAATTCGAAGTGGAGTACGATAAAGTGGACCATTGTTTCTTCGGGGTCAGGAAGAGAGAAAAAACCCGTCGTTCTATATGCTGCTGAAAAACACCAGAGGGTAGTTCGAACGAAGGGAATGTCCACGAACATCTCGCCATTTGATTGCGAATTATATTGACGCGGCCACCAAATGTGTATGAAAGTCTAGGCATCAAAAGCTGCTCGCTAATATTTAGATAAGAAATGATGCGAGAAATGGGGTAAACTACGCTGTGGCGATATACCGAAGCGCTTTATGGAAAGGCCCTCCGGTACTTAGTTCGAACGCCTAAAAGGCCCATCAAAGGAAAAAGCTTGCGTAGCCGTTTTCAGCAGGAAACTGTACATTAATATTCATTGGCTCTGAGAGCGAATATGGGCCAGCCTTACGTTCCCATTGGGACTGACGAGCCACGTGGCTATGAACGCGCGTGTCTGCGGCAGCCGAGTATGACTCGTTGCATAGGTGCTCTCGGAAGAGCTCAAGGCGCAGAGGTGGGGAGGTGGACGCAGGTTGCGCCTTCCTCATTTATCCTGGAAGGAGTCGTCACGGAATCATAGCACTCGTTTAGCGCACCACCGCACAGACTAGCAAGTTTGGATCCCTTGTGCTTTTCTCGGAATTAATGAGCATACCGCCCTCACAATGCCCAATGGCGCAAATTTGTTTTAGCCGCGTCGACGTTGAGGAAAAAAACATTCTTCTTTTGGAAATCACAGGAAAACCACTGCGCCAGCGGTGGGTTGATCGAGATGAAGCTGGGGCTTTACATGACACCTTCCAACACTGTTGCACTCCTACGAGGGAGAGAGAAAAAGAAATTGAACTTTTTACCTAACCGAAACCTATCTTAGTAAAACTGATGGCATTCTATCAAAAGCCTAACTCATTTCCCCCTCGAACACCTCTGATCAGATCACTGGACACGCGATGGCTGCATGAAATAGGTCTTCCACAGTGTCAAAACGGTTTCTTTAACATCTGCGAAACAGGAACGGTTATCAGTGAGACATTACACCCCTCGATCACGAAGAAGTACAATATTATACCCGTGTGTCAAAAACCACGTATCGGTATGCATTGCATCGTTTGCAGATGCTGTTACATACGGGAAGGCGTCCCAGCACAGCGCTCCCCGGTGCCTCTGTTATGTAAAGTAACATCGAGGTCGATCGGCCGGGAAATGTTCCGGCCTTGGAGATAAAAAAGACGCTGAAGGCAAAATGCACTAGTTTACTCCATGGGAGAGATGAGACGAAGTATAAGAGTACACACTCTTCCATCCGACGGGACAGTTTAGGACACGAACACAGTGACCGCATTGATTTGCTTCTCCAAATCAGTGATATTCCGCGCTCGGTGGTCTTTATTTATGCCCTAAGAGATAAATGTCAAATAACGCTGCTTCTGCTTGTGCACACGACGCACACAAAAATCTTTTTAGAGTTGCTCAGGGGCAGAGCCGTCTGGTCAGGGGTTTGTAGTTGCGCCGCGCGCGGAGTCTAGGGAATGGGAAAAAGGAGGTCTCGGCTGTATCGTCCGCGTCCTTCAGTCAAGTCGCTGAACTTTGTTTTTGCCACCACCGAAGATTGTACCACGCCAATATCAGGGTGCCCTTACGCCAGCTATTTTGAGGAACGTTGGCACCTGTCCGAGGCAGGCTTGCACTCGCAAAACTGTGAAGGACGCAGGAAAATAGTAGCGGCGTGCAGAATTGTAACACGCAGTTTCTTAGGGCGCGAAAAATTGTCCCAAGTGTTCGTTCTTTGCTTGCGATTTAGGTCTTTAGAATTTTATCAATTGATTGGACGCACTTTCAGCGCCGGATTTCACTCTCATTCTTCGCAGCTTTGGTGTTAGAAAGGTTCCGATCTTTTCTCAACTTTCTTTGGGAACCGATGGCAAAGTTTCTTTAATAGCAGGTAATCAGCAAAAGGGTATTCTCATTTGAGTGAATGACCAATTCTGGGAGGCACCTTTCCTTGGCTACGGAATATAGTGTCATTCTACTAATATATACTGCAGGGAATCTGCCGCCACGGTTCAGCGAGATATCGGTCATTCACACGTGAGGTACATTCTATTTGTACTAGGAATGGCTCATGAATAAGGTGAATTTTTTCCCTGAGGCCCCAAAACAACACCAATTTTGATATAAAAGACTATATAAATGTGGAGAAATCTAATAGCAATAATATCGCAACAATTGTTTATTCGCCAAAAACTATTTATAAACTGTATGCCGGGTGAACAAGAAAAAAATTACACCATCTTCCCCCGCTGCAACCCTGAGGAGATGCAAAGAATCTCGAGTTCGCACAAAAAAAACCCGCCCGAATCTTCCAATGGGGGGAACCCGAGTAAATGTGTCGCAGAGTGGTGGGGGTATCGCATGAATGTTACGTAATTGGGTATGGATTGGGAATGCTTAATTGTTATTTCGTCTTTATTATTCTTATTTATTGAATGAAGGAGTATGCGAAGGCAAGGAGTGTAAAGTTAAAGTCTGTCTTTATTGCTTGGTGCCGTCAAGCAAAGCGTCAAGTCAAGCGAAAGCCAAGCAAAGACACCCTTGACTGAATTCCGAACGCGCGCTCCGCCGTTTATAGACACACCGCCCGCGTTCGAGGGAGAGGAGTACGGGGGAGACGACGCGCATGCGCTCACTTCCGTACACAAGCGCGCGAGCTTTGCACGCACCCACGACGCCGTTATCACGTGTACACGCCCTGCCGCCGTTACTGTTGAGCGCGACGCAGCGCACGGTTAGCTACGACGCATGCGCGCACAGACGCGCTCCCTCCGCACCGCCGCAGTGGTTGTTGAGAGCGACGGAGCACACGGGGTACACGTACTCCTCCCGCACCGCTGCACCTGTTGTTGAGAGCGAGGAGGGTACGGGGGAGAGACGCGCACCTGCGCCTCGACGCGACGCGCATGCGAGTGAGCGTGTGGACGGCGCCGACAACATAGACGAGTGACATCGCGAGCCTACGAAATGCTCCGCATTTAAAACTTGGACGGTGGTAGTGCGTTGACGGTCGTTGTGCATGCTGCCGATGCGCGTAAGATTGTTGTCGAACCAGAGTCTGTCGCACACCTTGCAGCTGTGTCCGAAGCTCCGGTGCAAGAACTTGCGTTTGAAGCACGGCGCCGACCGTAGCACGACGTTGGCGTGCCGAAGCGGCGTCGCGTTCTCGGAGCGAGGGATCTGCTGCTCGACGTTGGCGTTTCGAAGCGGTGTCGCTTTCTCGCAGTGCGAGATCCGCTGCTCGACGTTGCTGTTTAGCAGCGTCTTAACGTTCTCGAAGCGAGGTATCCGCTGCTCTACGGCGTCGTTTCGAAGCGTTATCGTGTTGACGAACGGCATCCGGATCCGTTGCTCGGCACTGGTGTTTCGAAGCGGCTTCGCGTTCTCGAAGCGCGGGATCAGCTGCGAGACGCTGGCGTTCGCGTACTGCGTCGCGAGCTCTCCTCTGCGTAGCCTTGTCTTCAGAGGTGCTCGCGGTTCTGAAGGTGGACTGGTTGTTGCTGGTTGAGGGCGTGACAGCCAATTCACTGCCAGAATCATTGGCGTCCATTGTCAGCTCATTGGACGGCGCAACGTTGTCTCGACAGAAAGCAGCAACTGAAGGGAGCAACGGCGCGGACCTGGTTATCTGAAGTAGAGAGGAGGAGGGGAGAGGAGGAGCGCGCACAGGTGGTGTGGAGAGGGGGAGAAAAGGTGCAGCGCGCGCGCTATCGCACAGGTGGTGTGGAGAGCATGAGGGGAGAGAGCGTGGCGTTATCACAACTGTTGTGGAGAGGAGGAGAGGGGTGGACGCTGGAGCCCGGACGACGGAGCCTCGACTAAGAGATGCTTTGCATCTAAACGAGACATCCATTGTGCCTCATTAACGCTAACAATCGATGTGGGTAGCCGAGCCTGCTAAGTGAGGGACGTTGCTCGCTGCGACGGCAGGGACCAATTTTCCTTTCATATTTATTAGTACTAAGCTACGTGCGCAACACCTCGAGATAAGCAGTGTCCGCCGATCCCCTTCTGTAAGTGGCCGTTCGCGTTATAAGTCCGTGGTGACGACGGAGGCGGTTAGCATGCCCTGTATCAGGCATTTGGTGGACGCTGCAAATCAATAAAACTGCTGGAGTCAATACACCTGTTAAGAATGCGCCCTTCTGGAACCAAGCGTGAAAAGCGAAGTGCGAAATGTGTGCCAAGGAAGCGACGGGCAATAGCCATTGCCGTCTAAAGAGCCACTTTCTCTTACCCAGTGGCGCGTCTTAAAAGTTTATAAAATATACAATTTAAAGTACAATCTTTAAATCAATTAGAAATGCCCCTGGTTATAGTTGAGGACAAGGAGGTTTCAAACGAAACAAAACGCATTAGTTAAAGGAATGGAATTTTTTCTCCGTGAATCCACAACGTAACCCACGCAGATGTTCCAATGAATACTTGGATGTTGCTGCAAGAAAAATGTGAAATTGCAAGAGATTATTCATAGTGGTTTGTCTTTCGTATGTTGTGTTTTATATCAGTGCAGTGATACCTTGACGATGTGTGTTCGGAACGCAGTTTTTCTCTGGAACCTTTGATTTCACCCTAATTACCTTCGTGTAAACTATTTTCTAAGTATTGTCAGATTACGTGAGAAGGCTCAGGGAAGAATGGCGCGTATATTTACACTGACAGAAAAGGGTAGTGAAAAGGCAACTAGAAAAATATTTGCAGCAATGCGAAGCTACGAAGCAAAATTTACAACGCCATCTCGTCCCTCAATTACTGCAGCGCTTGATGTATATAGTAGCACGAACCAGTCAAAGTGTCCCTCACAGTGCCGCGGCCCAAAATAACACGCTCTCACGTTTTATTTGCCCCTCTCATGCCCACGAAACAGCGCAGGAGCACACTCTGGAAATGTACTAGCATAGCGGGCGGGAAGGGGAGTTGCAATGTTTCCCTTGAAGCGACTACACTTGAACCAAAGGTGGTTCTTCAATCGGGCCCGATAGATTTGCTTGAGGTAAAGTGGAACAAAGGTGTGTTGCAATAACGTCCTGCTGTGGCCCAGAAGTGAACTTTGTCTTCATTGTTATGTACAAGCACCGGACACTGAAATGTGCGCGTGACTGCAGCGCCGCATCTCGCCGCCTCTTAGCAACTTTGGGTCGGTGGGTGTCGCGAGCAGCCGTTCAGCGCACGTGAAAAGCTCGCGCTGCGTGCGGTTCGACGCTTTTTGGCGGAGTTTTTTTAAGAAACACATTGACAATGGCAAGTTGCAGTATCCGAAAAGATCAAATTACTACAGGAAAGAATATTTGCAGCGCCGATTCGGCTGCGTAAAGGACTGCCACAAACGCGAAATGCAGCCTTGCATCGTTCTGTACTGGTTCTCTTGGCAGCCGTAAGAGAAGGATCATCGCAAGAAATGTATTTCTGCAGTACAAATAGTCAAGTAAGAAAGCCACATTTTTTTTGTCAGTAGGAGTAAAATTTTGTGTACGATTACCATTTACGTGCATCGCCAACGCGAAACGCCGCGAAACTAGAACGCTTGCTTTCACTGTTTCTACACATCGCACGCTTCGATATTTCTGAATGGCATGCCGTAATATTTGCATAACACGAAGTATCACGGCTTCCGTCACTATTGTTTTCTCAACAGTAACCCCTTTTTTCAGGAACATTCATGGCACCGAATGAATGCGGAAAGGCGGCACCACAGTATGTTCACAGCACTGGGCGGGTGGCGCGAAACGCAATGTCAAGACACATTCCACCTATTGGCTTCCTTGGTTCCCCGAAGTGTACAGAGTTGGGCGACGCATTCCAAGCGAGTGGGTTGCACGGTATCAAAGCCAAGGTGGCATTTAAACTCGTTATTTCACTCCTCTAAAGCGTTTATGCGTACTATGAAGCTTGAGGTGTTTTTTAAGCAGAGGATGGAAGTTAGGAGGAAACACTTTTATGAAGAATTCTGAACGGCCTCAACAAATTGTGTCACAAATACCGCTAATACGACTGTATCATTACTCACAATAAAGAAGCCGAAACTAAAGTGATTCTTCGTAAACACAACCACCAGCTCCGCTGTATCAGCAGATTTCACAATGAGTTGAACTGGGTTTACATTGTCATCAGAAAATATTGTTTAGAATGCGTCGTTAATCAGTGACAACACCCACCGAGCTGAAGAAGGGACACAGAAAAAGTAACTAGTCTGGTTACGCGAACTGAGAAAACCTCAACTCAAACATGCCCCGTCGTGGAGCGCTGTTGTCTACACTGGAGTCAGTTTATTAGGATGTGATACACGAAAAACTTGTTACTGACCTAGAGAGAAGCGCTGTGGGTACGCTTCCCTTGTTGGGAATGGCACTTCACAACGATGTCTGTCCGATCGATTTCTTTCACGGCGCACACGTGCCCGGCAAAGTACAATGTCTGTTCCTTCTCGCAGACGCGACGCCGAAAGTAGTAGTACAGCCGCGTTTTTTTTTGTTAGAACGCACAGAAAAACGCCCAGAAGAACTTAAAACATGGGTAAAACATTCACCAGAACAGTTTTCGAGCACGAGACACCTTTCACAAACGTTGCAGAATCGCGAAAACGAACAGCCAAGAGTTTTCGAACACATGAACACGCTCCTGCTGTCTGGTTCTCACCGGCCCAAAGTTTGTAAAGCCTCCGCGGAACTGCGCTAGATGTACTTATCCGTCGCACCCTCTGAGCAGTGACCCGTCTCTATATCAGCGCAGAAACGGCATTAATACTTTCTATTATCTCCAAACATGGTCAACCAAATAAAAATTGTGCTGTAAATTTTTTTCTTGTTCTGCTTTGGTTAACAAAACCCATGGAATACCTAGAGAGCACTACCGAAGCCAATTTGCAAGCTACCCTCCATGCGTGTGGCCGAAGGTGAAGAGAAAGGAGGTAATCATAATTGCCCAGGTTAAAGTCCATTTATGATCCCCAGACACTTTCACAAAATCTTCTGAATGTCATTCTTCCCTGTCGGTGTAGAAATATCGTTACTATCCCTACAAGACTGATGCTAAAATCTCAAACATTGATTTATTTATGTTTGAGGAATATTGAAAGAAGCCGTTTTCAAGCAGGTACATTTATTTCAGACGTTAGTGATCATATGGCAATCATCTTTGTTTTCCCATCATTTCAAGTCGACACAAACGAACTGCGACAAGAATGCCCATTACGTAGCTCGCGGAAAGAGTTGCACCCATTGTAATACCTTATGGAACAATCTTTACTTTCGCAATGGCATTGAAATAAACAGTGATTGAGAACTAGAAAAGAAATATTCGTTTTCTATTTTTCATTCTATGAAATGTTCGTTTTTTTCTTTATTTAGTGAACACATAAATTGTTTATTCTTTCAAATTTCTAACACTTCTTGAACCGTAAGCACACCTCCGTCTCCATCAGGGACGCACGGGATTACTAGCGAAAATTGCAGTCCCGAGTCCACAGGCCATGTTTGGACCAATCTGAGTGCGTTTACGCGAATTTATTTAGCAGAAAACTCAATTCGAAAATGCTGTCCTCCTCTCTGCATTCTCTCCCATTTTTTTGTTGTTTACGTGTGGCGTCAGGAGGAGATGACTTGGCTTGACTGCGCTACTGCATGGCTCGCCGACCTTTCGACAGAGTCAGTCGGCGCAGCGTCATGGTACAGCGTTTAGTGTGCCGGCCGCCGACGGGTCGTCGCAATTTGTTCGCTCAGTTGAAACTAAGCCACGACATGTTTGTGAATGGAAGAATGCGCGTTTCTTTCGTTTGTTCGTTTGTACACTGTATCAAGCTCCAAGTACCGGTTGATCCACACAAGCGCAGCACAACAACACATGACACGCTTCGCTGACTGTACGCTAGTAGGAAAATCTCAGGCCACTTGAATGCGGGAGAAGTCAGCGAAACCAATAAAGATAGAAATGAAATAAAATCACCCGAAACTTTTACCGTACAGCGTAAAAGTAGGGAGCAGGAAGTAGCGCACTGCATGGGCCTGGGCCGGCCCAAAAACCCGGGCCTGACCCGGCCCGTGGGCCGGGCCGCTCGAAGTCGACTTTCGGCGGGCCCGGGCCAGGCTCGGGCTCAACGCCGTGGGCCCGGGACGGGCTCGGGCTCGACGCCATGGGCCCGGGCCGGGATGGGGCTTGAATTCATAGCCAAAGCCGTTAGTAGGTCTGACGTGAAGTGTAGAAAAGAGCATCAAAATGAATATTCTTGGTTTATTTTTTCGCGCTTCTTGCTGTTTTACGCATTATTTTAAAAACCTGTTTTGCTAGGTCTGATGGTAACTATACTGCAATTTTAATGACATTTTTGTATTGCATCAAGATTTTGTATTTCGGTGTATAACATACCAAAGATACTTTTACAAGGAATGCCCAAGTGGGGAAGGAAATAATTCGGATATCCTAGAGCTTTGCATCTATGTCTATGTATGTACACGTGTGTTTAAATGTCGCACCAATCAAAATACGGCTGCCGTGGCAGGGAATCAAACACGCATGCCAGAGAAACACCACCGCTTAACAACCATTGCAGGTGAAGTATTTCAACGCGCGTACATACTCGTTAATTCAAATGTGCATCGGAAAATTTCAGCAATACCAACTTGTGTCCGAGACGACCACGTGAAGTTGCCAAGAGTCTGGTAATCAAAGGTGATGGTGTCTGTCGTGTAATAATACGAGCTATTATTACGCCGATGTGGCGTGGACTGCAGACGGTGAAAGCTAAACTATGTGCACTTTAAAACCTTTATTTTTTGCGTTCAGTTCATGACGTGCTTGTACAGGCTAGATGCTCCGTCTGTTCGGCCGGTATATAATAAACAAACTTTCTTCAGCGTCAAAGACCGGGCCTGGTCACACACGCGTGGGCCCTCCCTAGGCCAAAAAATAAATCACAGGGCCGGGTCGGGCTGGGCTTGAGATGGTGGTCCCGGGCCGGTCTTGGGCCAGGCTCACTTATGAATGCCCGGGCCCGGACCGGGCTCGGGCTAGATGTTACGGGCCCGGGTCGTGCTCGGGCTTCGCGATGCGGGCTCGGGCCGGGCTCGGGACTTAAAATCAGGCCCGTGCAGTGCTCTAGCAGGAAGCACTGTTGTGCGCTTGGTGAACAAGCACTGTTGTCAGCAGCACGACTACGCATCTGCGAACGCTTTTCCGTCTAAGAAATGCGATTGCTAGACTTGAGACTATGTGGAAATTGGGAAAACGCTTACTGCACGAGCGCTAATCCACAAATAGTTACCAAAATAGCTTAAAACTCTACCACTAGATAAAAGTGCAAACTGGTTAACAATTATATATCTATTTCCCTTGTCGACAGCGCTGGCCCGTGCCCGCGTGGTCTCGAGCGCTAGGTATGATATTTTGCTTGTCGCAAGTTCGAAACCCCGAGGGTAGTTTTTTTTAAAGCTGATTTTTTTCCCGTTTTCAGCCAATGTTTTCTATACTGAGTTCACCATTTATGGGCCATAACTTTCACTGCTGCACGACCGAGTTCGCAGAACGCACAAAGACTGACACTGACGTGCTAGCCAGTACTCGTTGGCGTGCTGGTGCCATAAGTGCCAACTGCTTACGAGCAGTGGGCACAGGCGAGGATCAGCTGAACCTTGTCCTGGTGGAAATTAGTTTAATGGGGTGCCTCGGGGGTGCCGGCTTCCTCACCAGGTTGGGAGGAATCGTTCGGGTTGTAGGGGGGTCAATCGTCGACGGGACGCCGACGGGCCAAGTGGGTCTCGGGGCCAGGAGACAGAGGCAGTGCGGGGCCGGTGGCTCGAAAGGTCTGCGCGATACTCGAGGGCAAGAACGGGAGGCAGTACCGCACCGGTAGTTCGCGAGCTTGAGGTGTAGGCCGCGGTCAGGAAGGGGACGATGGGCAGGCCTGGTAGCTTTGCGGGCTCGAGGTGTAGACCGGGACAGAAAACGAAGGCAGCGAGCGGAATCCTGGGAGGGACGCGCTTTCGAATTGCTCCTACGGCTTCCTCCGAATGGCAAGATGGTCGCCCCAAGTCTCACACCGATCCCCTCCGTTCGCTCCCCTGTATCTCCTCCTTCTCTTACGGCCGTGCGGCGGCGAGCAAAAGGGGAGAAGGGCCGGTTTCAAGCGGCGGTGGACAACGTGGCTGTCTGCCCACCCGCCAATGACGCGACGAGCGGAGGGAAGCCTGGCTCGCCCCGAGACAAATAGGAACCATGTCTCCCTAGCATAGCGGCCGCGTGTTCCCACGGGAAAACATCCTTCGGCCGAAGTTGTTCCATCTTGTTCGGAGTAGCCGGGGCACACACACGACCGTCACATCCGCCCCCTCTAGGAGAAGGGTTTTGTCACTGCAAAAGTCTTGATTCGCACCCGTGTAGGCATACACATTTTGCGAACCGCAAAGTCCAGTCGTTGAGCACGCCACAGTTTGCTGGTTGGGCAATAAAAATTGGCTGCGTATCTGCTCCTTTCGTTGCAAATGACGTCAAAAGACAATGATCTTTATCGGCTTTTGCGAAGTAAATGCCTCCCTTCGCTTTACCGCTCACCTCTCATGTTGTTCCTCTTGCGTCGCGCTCCTCCCAAAGTAAAGACGCCAAATGTTTGCTTAAATCATTTTAAATTTCCCGCGTTCCACTGCTCGAAACCAGGTGTCTCGATGCGAACGCTGCCGTAAGGCGAAGACGCGCGTTAATCGAGGCACCCTACTTCAACGTTTATAGAACCGCGTTTCCCTACTCCACGTGCGTTGCAAGCAGAACGTGGAAACTATCTAGTGGAACCTTGCGTAACTGTTGCCGGTTGATTTCTTAAAATGGCGCCAGAAGCTATAGTGGCGCGGGCGACAGCAGGCGACGGCAGAGTGAATTCTTTTTCTGCAGTTGATGAAGTATTTAATTTCGCAAAAGTCAAGCATGTTAGAATTTTTATAAAGGAACACTGCAACTATCACTTCTGTATTGATTTGTTCTCTCATATTTGCGTAATGTCTTGTTCTTCTTCAACAATGTTGACAAGTATGAACATTACACCGGACCAAGACCGGTAGATTTAGCTGTGACTATATAAGACTATTGCGCAGGCCGGGTGGCTGAATCGAGTCGCAGACAGACAGACGGACCGACATACAGACACACAGACATACAGACAGACCAAAATTTGTTTGTTTAAGTAGCCCAAGAAAGACTATCGTCTTTAAAAAAAAACACAGTGGAAGAGGCACCACTAAAGCACAGAACAATTTGCTTTGTCGCCTCTATAAACTTGACCCTAGAGATTGTCGCGAAAACTTCAACTGTACAAGCAAAAAAAAATAATAACGGGTTGAGCAAGCTCGGAATTTTGCCCCACAAGCAGCACCCACCATCGCCTGTTAGGGAGGTTACGGTGCAGCACCCCTGCTTCGCAAGGCAAAATCGCGCAAGGGGTGAGGGCGGCCGCCTCCCTCGACTGGAAGGAACGATTGGTTGGAATTCTGAATAATTTCATCTGTTACGCCTTCGGACGGCATATCCCTAAAAGGGGTCGCCGTTGGCCTACTGCATTCAGGGGACGGGGGTCGTGGCCTGTGTTAAGTTCGGGCTCCGCATGCAATTAATGAAGGCCGCCGGTGGCCCATGTATTGTGCCCGTGTGTTGTGCCCGTCTTTTTGTGTGTCAAAAGGACGGCGGCGATTAGCCTGAGTACCTCTGTCGCGTCGAAAGTGGCAGGGTCATTCGGCATGGCAAGCTGACTGGAGGCTGAATGATGGTGCGTATCTTAGTGTCGAAAGGGCGCGCGGTGTAAGTTTTTGAGAATCTGCGAGGCCGGCGCCGGGCGCGCTCCGTTGACGGGTCGTTCACCTTGAAGACGATGGCTTGGGCCTGAAGCGCCTCTTCCCGGGGGACAGACGGCAGGCAGCGGCGTCCTTAGTCTGGGAGGGGATTAGCGGCGACTCCCGCATTGTCCCGACGCGCGCGGAGACGAGGGGGCAGGGCAGATGCGGGGGGATGTTAGCCTCGCAAAGACCGCTGCAAGCCTTCCGCTTGGCCTTTGAGCAGAGGCCGCCCCGTTGAACGTAATGGTGCATCCACTCCGCGCGGTCAGTGACTTTAGGCCGCAGACGCCCCTGTATTTGCTTGTCGAGTGCTATGGCGTTCGTGGGAAACGCACTATGAGTGTGTAAGAGAGAGTGTTAGGTCACGTGACCGCAGGTGGGGACATGTGTGTGATTGGCTGGTTCCTGTGGCCAATCAATGGTTTGTAATAATTGTTTTGAAAGGTTTTTCTCTCTTTCTTGAACGCCCCCTTTTTGGAGGCGGGTTTTTTTTTGCTATCAAAACCGGAGTGTTGGGTTTTGTCGGGGGTCGGTCGAGAGGGGATCTAGTTCAGTATAGATCTCGGCCGAACAGGCTGCTGCTGTCAGAGTGACAATGTAACCGTCACTCTGACATGATGTAAAGTTGGAGTACTGTAAATAAGTGTAAATAAACCTAATATCCAGCAAGGAAGGCAGTCCTCATCCCTCACCCGCTCCAAGCATCGGTCGTCGGTCATCGGAGCGAGTCGAGATCGTCCTCTCGGCTCGCGCATCAAAAGAACATCACTATTTCGTCTCCATCAGTTCGCCAAGAAGATGGAGAGGCGAAATCTAACTGCCTGTCTCTGTCAGCCACCGTCACGGGATGTTCTCATTTCCGGTTTCACACACCGCAATTTTGATTTTGTTTACATTCACAATTTTCTCCTCTCTCGTTTGGATCCCATGGATGCTGCACGTGACGTCAGAGAGGTTCTCGACCACGCGGAACAGACCCTTCCATTTCGGCGAAAGTTTTTTGTTCAGTCCGAGTGTCCCAAACTCCGCCTTCACGAAAACTTTGTCGCCTACCTCGCAACAGCTGGGTTGGTCTTTTAGGTCAGAGCACGCCTTTCTCTTTTCTGCTGTTTTGATGAGAGCCTCGGCCGACAGCCGGAATGATATCAAGAGGCGTGAAGCAAATTCCGCGAGTTAGTCCTCCATGCTGTTGTAATGAACCTTACTTGCGTCATCGTCGACGCTCGGCGTCGCTTCATAGCGCCCGTGGAGGACGAAAAGCGGGGTCTCGTTGGTGCCCTCATGAACCGCGGTGTTGCAAGAGAACATCGTGAAAGGAAGCCACTGATCCCAATCTCGTTGGTCATGAGCGACAAATTGATACAAAATGCCCACCAACGTTTGGTTCAGCCTTTCTATGGTGCAGTTACATTCAGGATGATACCCGGTAGTTTGTAGCTTTTATACCTAAGAGATCGTAGACCTCCTTCATGACCCGGGAGACAAAGTATGCACCCTGATAGGTCAGCAGATGTTCAGGCACCCCGTGTCGCAGTACTACCTATTCTGCAAATGCTCTCGCAACCGTTTCTGCTTTCTGGTCAACGAAAGGAACAGATTCCGCGTAGCGGCTCAAATGGTCCACGAAGACCAATATGTACTTGCTCCCCGCTGAGGTAGTCGGCAGTGGACCCGCTATGTCCATCGCCGTGCGCTGAAATGGGGTGATAAGCCACTCAAACACCTGTAAATGAGCACGCTGCTGATTCTTGGGGGGTTTGTGAACGGCGCAGGAGAAGCATTTGGGAGAGTACGCCACAACGTCTAGTCGCATCCCGGACCAAAAATACGCCCTGATGTTCCTTTGGCGTGTCTTACGGGCCCCTTGGTGACTCGCGTACGGAGCATCGTGGTGAAGTCTTAACAGCTCGCCTCTCATGGAGGCCGGTACCACCAGACGCCCTATAGTATCGTCTGGTTTGTATCTGAACCGGAATAGTCCTCTGTCATCCACATAGTACTGCGCATCACGACTGTCGCCTCGAAGTGATTTGAGTATTGGCTGCAGCTGCGGGTCGTCGTCCTGTTCGCGTTTTATACGGGCCTCCTCAACTACCAGCGCGAAACACTCGACTACCCGGTCTGGTGCCCTACTCAATGTATCAGCGTTCTGATTCGCCGTCCCTGCCCTGTGAATGACTTCTAAGTCGTACTCCTGCAACAGTAGGTTCCATCTCGCTAGCCTAGAGTTCGGGTCACCAGCGCTCATCAGCCATTCTATGGGCTGGCAGTCAGTGACAGTGCGGAAGTGCCGCCCGAACAGAAAACACCGGAAATTGCAGACTACCCATACTACGGCGAGACATTCCTGTTCCGTGGCTCCATACTTTTGCTCCGCGCAGCTTAACTGGCGACTAGCGTATGCTATCGGATCTTCCTTCCCCTTAAACTCCTGTGACAGCACCGTACCTACCGCCACCTTCGACGCGTCTGTTGGGAGCATGAATGGTCTACTGAAATTGGGGATCCTTAACACTGGAGCCTCTGTCAACTTCATTTTCATAGAAGAGAATGCCGTCTGTTCTACTTCGCCCCAGTGGAACCGTTTCTTGATGGTAGGTTGTGTCAACGGACAAGCCTGCGTAGCGAAGTTGGGAATGTGTCGCCGGTAGTATGACAAAAGGCAGAGGAATCGCCGCACCTCGGTCCTTGTCTTGGGCTCCGGGAAGCCACGCCTGCACTGTACTTTACACCGGTCGGGACGCACGCCTTGTGCCGATACAATATGTCCGAGGTATTTGACTTCGGGCCTAAAGAATTGGCATTTGGAAGGTTTGAGTTTAAGACCCGCTGCCTGTATTCTCTGGAATACTTTCCGCAGGTCGATCAGGTTGTCCTCAAATGAGCTGCTGTACACCATAATGTCATCGAGATACACATTACAGACCTTGCCCAACAGTCCTGCCAAGATTACGTCGGCCGTGCGTTGCCATACGGCGGTGCTGTTAGCTAACCCCATTGGCATACGTCGCCACTGGTAATGGCCCGAGGGTGTGTTTAAAACGGTCTTTTTCCTGTCATTCTCGTGCATTTCTATCTGCCAATAGCCGGAAGCCATATCCACGACTGTGAAAAACTTTGCGGAGCCTGTCTCTGACAGCGTCTCAGAAATGTTCCGTAGCGGGTTCGCGTCGACGCGCGTAACACGGTTTAAATCGCCGTAGTCAACGGCAAAACGATATGAACTGGCTGGTTTCTCGACCAGCAGCGCGGGCGCACCCCAAGGAGACGGAGAGTGCTCAATGATCCCCTGGCCCAGCAAATCAATAACCTGCTTTTCCATATCGTCTCTCTTGGCATAACGAATTCGGTATGCCCTACCATAGACAGGCGCTGTGTCGTTAGTAGGAATGCGGTGCTTTACCACCACGCAGTGGCCGATGTCTCTGTTGTCAGTGGAAAAGGCAGAGCTAAACTCAGAGATCAGATCCCGAATGCGGGATTTCTCGTGTTCGCTGACGTGGGAAAGGTCAAACTTTCTGCACAAGTCGGCCGTGCTTATAAGCCTGCAAACTGCCTCCTCCACTGGCTGTTGGGTCATGACGGCGGGAACGAGGACCCCGACCACTTTGTTGCGAGGTAATCTGACTTCTTGAAGCATAGTGTGCGCACCGGCAACCGGCCATCTTCGAAACATCTAACTAAGGAGTAGGCTCCGGCAAGCCCAGATACATCTACTAGGTCACTTTCTCTGACGCCCAAGCGCCCATACGCCGGTTCGCAAGTGACCTGGCCTGCCAGCACGCACTCGCCTAACGGCGGTAGTATGCCTCCCTCTGCAAGGCAGATTGTGGTTCTCCCCGTCGTGAGCCAATCGGGGATTTTTCGTCCTGTCGACCTTACCAGTCCAATTTACAAGGGGTATTTCGACACCGTCTAAGCATAGTGTCCGCTTGCTCTGCAACAGGTCTATTCCCTGCTCTGCGAGAATGTTTTGGCCTACCGGCAACATGGCTTTTTCCGTGCAAACAAAAAAATTTGCCGTAAAATGGCGATCTCCCAACGACACAGGCACGTCACAACACGCGAGCGTTTCTAAGGTATCGCCCGTGATGCTGACTAGGTTCGCTTTCTGTTCTACCCACCTAAGTTTCTGCTTCCAGTCCGGTATAGCCTCATGGAGAGCGCTATGGCTTAAAAGGATGACCTTGGAACCAGTGTCTATTCGGTATTTCAACAGAGCTCCGTTCAAGCCGCAATCTGCAATCGGGCTTGCCTCCGCAGAAACGTTTATAACACCAGTCTGAGCGCCCCCTTCTTTTTCGGCCTTTACGCGGTTATCTGAGGAAAGGGGCCCTAATAGTTTCCCTGGTTCCTCTCGGAAGCGGTTGTGTTTGGGTGCCCCCTTCTCGGGTGCTGCCGCCAGCGCGCCTGTTCTCTTTACAGTTCCTCGAATAGTGGCCGTACTTCCCGCAATTGTAACAGCCCCCCCCCCTAGCGGAGCACTCTTCCTCCGGCTGTCGCAGTCGCGCATTTGTTTGTTTTGAAGTTCGATGCTAGCCTCCAAAAGCTGCTCAACCCTTTTAACATGCGCACGCAGCTCGTCCGTCTTCCTGCCGCCTTCCCGAACGCTGCGTATGGGCGCATGACCGCTATACACCGCTGGTTCGTTCCTCTCCTCTCGTACGGCTGCGTCGACCGCCTCATCCAGGGTCTTGGGGTCTCGGGCGAGCGTGAACCTTTTAATCAGATCCTTTAGCCCGTTCAGGAATTGGGTTCGGAGTTGCTCGTCGAGGGGCTCTCTGCGGATTTCACGCTTCGATTCCGGCTCCACGTTACCACGTCCGCCCATAGCCGCCTTGGCCAACGTGCGGAGCCTCGCCACGAAGAGAGAGAGCGATGGAACTTTATTCAGGCATCTGGCGTGCAAAGGACACGATTCCCGGCCACGCAGGGCTCGGTCGCGTCCCCTCTATCTAATCACCCTAAGTCGCAAAAGTCCTAGGGCGTCGGGCTTAGACCCCGAGGCGGTTGGTCTCGGCGTCCGCTCGAGCTACTCGGAGCGCTCCCGGCCGCCACCGTCGGCCCCCGACCCCCACCTCCCGCATGGGAGGGCGGAGTGCCGGGAGGGACGGGCGGGCGCGGGGCCCCCTTTCGCCTGAAACGATTGCACGTCCTCAGCGCCTTTTTGACTGGCGCACATAAATGTGCGCAATTTTCGGCCCTCGGGCTCAGTGTCGAACCGCTTTTGTGCCCGTTCCTTGAACTCAGCGTAGGTTTTAGCCGTGGCCGAGGCCTCATCATGCAATGCAAAATCGTATGCTGCCCCAACCATTTTACAGCGTGCAATTCCTACCAACTGCGCCTCAGACCACCCGCCAAGACGTCCCACTGCCTCCAGGACATGCAAAAAGTCAACGATGTTGACCCCGTGTCCATCTCCGGTCAAGGACGGAGATGGACACGGCCATGCGATCCAATGCCATAACACTTGCGCCTATCACGCTCCCTTGGGTAATAGTGGCCTCGGCCATGGTGTGTCGTTTCCTCCTAGCGTGAAGGTGAAATCTCACGTTTTAGCTCTGCGATTTAGATTACGTGCATCCCACCGCTGCCACCATGTGTGAAGCTCGTTAATCGGCTAGTCACAACTTATGTTAAGGTGGGTCCACTCGGAGCGTGGAGGAAGAGACACACTGAGGCGGGTGAAAAACATTAACAATTAGTTTAATGGGGTGCCTCAGTGGTGCCGGCTTCCTCACCAGGTTGGGCGGAATCGCTCGGGTTGTAGGGGGGTCAATAGACGACGGGAGGCCGACGGGCCAAGTGGGTCTTGGGGCTAGGGTACGGTGGCAGTGCGGGGCCGGTGGCTCGAATGGTTTTCACGGTACCCGAGGGCAGGAACGGGAGGAAATACCGGACCGGTAGTTCGGCGAGTTCGAGCTGTAGGCCGCATTCAGGAAGGAAAGGTTGGGCAGGACCGGTAGCTCGGCGGAATCGAGGTGTAGACCGGGACAGGAAACGCCGGCAGCGAGCGGGCTCCTGGGAGGCACGCGCTTTCGCATTGCTCCTACGGCTGCCTCCGAATGGCAAGACGGTTACCCCGAGTCTCACATCGATCCCCTCCATTCGCTCCGCTTCATCTCTTCCTCCTGCTAAGTCCGAGCAGCGGGGGAAAAGGGGTAGAAGGGCCGGCTTCAAGCGGCGGTGGACGACGTGGGTGTCGGCCCACCCGCCAAAGACGCGTCTAGCGGAGGGAAGCCTGGCTCGCCCCGAGGCAAAGAGGAACCATGCGTCCTTAGCGAAGCGGCCACGCGTTCCAACGGCAAAACTTCCTGCGGCCAAAGTTCTTCCATCTGGTTCGGAGTAGCCGCCCACACACACGACCGTCACAACCGCAAGCACATGGTCCCTCAGCATATGGTGTATTTGTGCCGTCTTTTGTCAGTGGCATGAGAAGCCGGACATGGGGATGGATTGGGTCTGGTGGTGGGATTCCCTGAAATGTCTGTAGCGGGGCACAACACATGCAAGCACTCATTAAGCAGGTCTTCCGTGAGGGTGGCCTCGGCTGGGGTGTTGCGTAGCATCTTGTGTGCCAAGCAGCGGACGGGCCTCACTTGGTAATCTTTGAAAGAAAGTTCTTCGGTCGCGAGGTCGGACATCCACGGAGCGTTGCCCTGCGCTCTTCATTGGCGTTGGTGCTACTTTCGGGTGAGGGCCTTTTCTTTCAAGGAACGGGGTGCGACGGCTCCGAGCGGATGCTAGCTTGGTCGCTCCCATCGTGCGGGCGGCCCAATCTCCGATGCCGCCTAAGTGTCCCAGAACCCGTTCCACTTTCATGGCAACGTCCTTCGTTCTGCGGCGCCTTCAGCCATATTGCTTCGGCAGCACCTGAAGGTGACGGCAAGGGCGCTGCCTTGTCTTGCCTCCTCCTTTCCGCTGTCGAGGTACACGATGAAGTCGCGGGCACAGTTCTTTTCAGTTTGTTGCGACTGATCAGAGGGGTTCTCCGCGAGCACCCGTGTTTGATGTATGCGAGCGCGGAGACGAACCCTTTACTACCCTAACATGCGGTCCTGATATATTTAGACTGAAACATTGTGCGTCCGTGAGTAAAAGATACTGTGCCCCGGAATCATACGTTCGACCGCGGCTGTTGAATGCTGGAGCGTGATAACCGGGTGTGCCAGTTTCGACACAAATGTGCGCTTTTTACGACTCCGTGGTGATTTTGAGCGGGCTTTTATTTAGTACGTTTGATACAGAATTCGAGACCGCGCAGCGACTCACTACATCAGAGTATTCGCAAGGTATGCGGCGGCTTTACATATCTGGTAGCGCAATCCGTGCAATAAAAAAATTCCAAGTTTATTTGGAAATTTGTGCATTACGCGTTCGTGTGACCAACATAATTTGGCTGTGGTATTTCTATAAGGCTTCAAATTATGCCAGTTCGCTGCCTATTATATCACAGAAAAGATCACACCTTTGATTTATAAATCTATTTAGAGCACATTTAGGGTAGTTTTTTATCATACTTAATGCGCGCAATACAATGGCATTAAGAGCATGGGCTTTCCGCCCCTGATTTGTATGTGTCCCGCCCTGCCAACCGATTGCTTGCCAAGACCGCACAAAGCGGAACGTGCAAAAAGTGCTGTAAAAAGTTTTGTTATGCTAATTATATGCACTACCAATCGTTTACGAGCACTGACCGGCATCATCAGCGTCCAGGTATTTTCACTGTCTGATGCAAGTGTTTCTTGTCATCTTCGACTTTAAACTATCGGTCGCATCCACAAAGGCCTACTTTTATTTCATCGGATTGGCAGCCAGTCAGGTGTGTGAAGTATGCCACACACCGGAGACCATACGGCATGTTCTATGCGAGTGTGAACGTTTTCTATTGAAGGAAGTAAACTTCTTCAACTCTACGGAAGCAAAAAATCTCGGTGGCCTTTCTCTGAGGATGAATCCTGGGTCACTGTCTCTTTGCATCACCTATGCCCGGTGATTTCCCTACACACCCCCTGGGTGTGTGTAGACCCCCATCAACACTCGTTTTTATCAACTCCCCCCCTTCTTGAATCTGTAATTGTTTCTAATTACAATTTGGTATTAAACTTCTTGACATTTGGTCAAGCACCAATGAAAGAAGCAGTGAAATACCACGTTGCCATATGAATTGATTGATCTGTAGGTCTTAACGCGCCGACGCAACCCGGGCGATGCGGCACGCCGTAGTGCTGGGCTGCAGATTAACTTTGACCACCCGGGGACCTTTAACGTACCCCGAAATTTCGTATACGCGGGCGTTTTTGCTTTTCGCCTCCTTCAGAAAAGCGGCCGCCGCGGCTGAAAATCGCACCCACGACCTCGTTATCAGCAGTACAACGCCTTAGCCACTGAGCCACCACGGCGGGTTTCACCACATAAATATAGACAGAAAAAGAAAACACGCACCCGTCTACTATCGTTTAAGTAATTTTTACTTGCAACGATGGACCAAATTCATCTGAAAATATGAAGCCTCATAGTAAGCTTCAGCTGCTGTGGACGTCAGGCGAAAATAAAAACGAACAGATGTGGTTCGCGGCACAAAACTTAAAATGGAGAATATTTTAATACAAACAATGCTAATCATTCTTGAAAAGAAGTTATACAACCTAAACAATATTTGACCGACGTGTTATTGATTATTTTGTCTCAAACAGGGTGCAGTATACAGCAAACATATTAAGTGATGGCAAATAAGTTCTGGCATTATAACGTCCTAGTCTGCTAAAATGCGCACATTTGCTATTTTCTTTTTAAAGCAATATTTACTTTTTTGTTAGCAATACGAACACTTTGATTTCCAGATTCGAAGATTTCCTCAGCGTCGTTCTTTGGTCCCTTATCCGGTCAATAATTGATTTTATTCTAGATAACCTGTATAATTAGCGTTGCCTTCACGATGAATCAAGTAAGAAGTGTCCTAATTTAGGGGTAAGAAGTACGATAAATAACATACTGATTCGTCAGGCGTCACGGGTACAGACGTATAAGAACAAACCCGCGAAGAAGTACGAGCAAAGCGTATATCGACAAGCTATAGCCCAAAATTACTTCAAATGAGGCCATGTTTTACTCTAACGTACTGTAGTTAACAGTCACATAATTTAGTCTTTCCATTGATTCAGGGCCGTTCTTTTGTTAGGGCTCTGAGCTTTGAGGAAGCTCCTTCGAAATTTGCATTTAAAATTGGAAATTTTGTGAGGCGAAGGAATGCGGAAAGTAATCATGATGTTTTTATATTTTGTGAGCGTCCAAATTGAATCGGTGCCCGCTTTATAAGTTCTGCATAGGTCGTCTACTCCATAAACAATGTTTCACAAACACAAATCACGTCATTGGCCTTGTCAACAAGTTTGAAAATAATGTATAATTTGAGTGGTTATAAGGCATTAAAAACTGAACATTGACGTTTTTCAGTAAAAATCAAATTTCTAAAAAAACTAACTTTTTTCAGTATAATTGTAGCAACCGCCTTTAAAGGAGCCATGAAGAGAAAACACAAGTTTGGTTCATTCAAAAGATTGTCTCGTTAGAATCATACTGACAAACCCACTTTTAACGTAACTTCGCTCAAATAAGCTACATAATTAGGAAAAACGGGAATGGTCATGCGACCCCACCAGCTCATTTCCCGCAACAGAACCTGGGATGTCACATGAGCCTAAGCTCTGCGATTGGCGGAGGCTGCAGAAGCAGACGCAATTAGGTAGAGCTTACAAACTAGACGAACGAGCGATTTGCGCTTAATTTTAGGGCACATTCTTTACAAAGCAATAAGAATGATGGGACAAACAGTGGAACTTACGAAAGCACATGTAAACATAAAAGTACTGATGCGTTCTGCTGTTCGTACTGCGCACAGCATGCTTGGTTTAGCTGCACAGCACTACGGGGCTTGGGGTTGTTTCAGACGACACTGGCCGATTGACGCAAGCAACGGTGTCTTACGTGACCCATTTGTCGAGCGAGCACTGTTTCAGGGAACGAATATTTCTTCCCAGAACAAAAACAAGCCAGGTTTAAATGCGGGCAAAAAACAACCAACGCTTGCCACGGTTGGTGGCGCCATCTAGGTTACGAAACGTAAAGAAACGCGGAACAAACCACACCACTGTACAGGGTGGAGACAACCTTTGAACGGTCCCGTGCCGCCGCAATTGGGCCAACGGGCTCAACGCGTTATTCTTTTCGTTTCCCACGAGACCTAGCAACGCGAAACAGACAATATGATTCAAAACTTCTTCAGTAAACCGCTGTGCGGCGATAATTTTAGCGGCGGTTTTGACACAATGACTTGCTTCGGGGCGGCGAGCGAGCAAACCGAACATGGCGGCGCCAGCGTATACGTGTCTGTACCCTGTACGGCGGATGCGTGAAATGAAGGTATTCTAGGCTGCAGAGCGGTCCGTTCCTGCGATGTCACTTGGGACCCACGAAAACGCACGACTGAGCGGGAAAATCAAAATTTTAACCGAAATTGTTTAATTTCTCAGTGAATAAAGCACCGTTTGTATCCGGACAAACGCTGGGGGCACTATGAAACACGAAATCTTTCGAATAAAACCAACTTGCATTTTCTATTCATGGCTCCTTTAAGGTGTATATGGAAAAAAAAGCAAAATACGTCACGGCGATGAACGTTTGTGTATTACACACCTATTATTTATCTACGGCACTAAAAAGGCAAGAGTTTTTCTAGTTTATATACCCTGTTCCTGTACTGCCCCCCCTCCTTCCGCCATTGCCACACCGCCCTTGGCTAGATTTTTGGGAAAACTCCTCCCAACGCGGAAGGCGACAGGAAAGCTCGTGTGCTTCCCAACAACGACAGACTTCTTAAAGGATAATGTAGCACAAAAAATTACGCCGTAGGAACTCACTGACCTCAATCGTCTATAATGTCCAATTCCGGGAAAACCTCCATATGCTCTGTACTTATCTCTCCACTTCTTTTTTTCTACTTTTCCAAATTCTCACGTGAAGATTAGGAAACTAGGCGACAGCCTGGTTATCATTCCTGCCTTTCTTTTACTCTTATTCCTTCCTCTATATACAGACGGGTGTTACCTGGTGGGTTCTATGTCACGTCAACAGATATTTCGTTTGACTTCGGTAATTCCTTTTGAGGCTATGCAAATGAGCGTCTGTTTAAACAAATAAACGCGCCTTACACGTTTGGCGGACCGCGGTTGCCTACTTGGCGCTCACGGTGGGATTTCCGCTAGACAGCGGTAGAATAAATGGCTAGTGGGCCATGTACGTGCTTCCAATGCGCTAGAAACGAAGTAAAAGCAGCTACACTGCCACCCCACAAATGATCTCCTCTTCCTCACCCCAAGGCGTCCATAGCGCTAAGGTTTGAGTTATACGCCGCCTAAAAACTATGTCTCCGCAGCAGCCCCAACAAAGACACAGAAGAACAAATTCGGTCTAAACTATCCCTTCAGGAATTGTCATAGTTTATGACTACCATTCACTTTTGCCCCGTCTTTCTGAGGCGTTTTTCCAGGCCACCGGAAACATTTTCTCTGATCTGTACGTTTAACACAGCTCAACTGTACATTTCGCAGCAGCATTTTAGGTGTTGTTTTTGTCGTTTGTTGTTTTTCAACGCTTGTGTTGTTTCAACGCTTTGTTTCAAGGTGTTGTTTCAACGCTTGCAAAACCACGTGGATGATGCCTACGATCGCTCATATCAAAATCCTCGAAGCTGTTTAGGGGAAATGGGGCAACTGAATGAATTGACACAGCTCGTTGTCATAATATTGCACACGAGTATAACGATTGCAAAACCACCCGCGCGGACACAGTAGCTTAGTTGATGCTGATATTTGGTATCATGGTAAAGGGATTTTAAAAGTTGAATCAGCAGGAGATCACAACGTATGCTTTCCCGGTGGGAATATTATTGTTCCTACCGCGAAGGGAATAATATAATGCAGGGATATTACTGTTCACGTTGCATAGCTGGTACGAGCAACCGAAAAGTACCAATAGGTTTCCGGGTTAGCAGGCCAGAGCGAGGTTCTAATCATGTGTTGAGTGAGAGCAGTCTGCCATAGCTGCGTTCTCAGAGTAACTCGGTACATGCATGGGGATGCCTTAAATAACATAAGGGGTCGCAGGCCTTAACCAATAACCATTAGGGCATTAATGAAGCACTTAATGTCTTAAGCATTTTGTGCAAAAAACAGAATTTTTCCTCGCTAATGGCCCCTCAAACCCCAACCCAGTATGCACCAAATCATGTATCAGCTGTGTAGCTCTCTCGATTGACAACACCGCCCTATAGGACGCAGCCGCAGTCGTTGGATTGCTCGAATGCGTGGATTGCTTGAACGGGTAGGTGGAGCCTGCAGGTGTCTTGATTTCACCATACAGCTGTACAGACTTAAGTGGAAACATCTTCCCCTTACGTCAAAAATGTTTTAATGGCTGAAAGCGCAGGGAACTCAAGCGAGGGGCAGATATATCACAGATAATATGCGACGTTGTGAGCAAGTCACCTGTCAATAAGTTCGGCTAGCAAATTTGTTCGTTTATTTTAGTACTTTACTTACTCCTCGTAAATGTGTACATGTCTTGAAGATATTCTCATTGCTCATCTCGTTTCTCATGCGTGCACACGCCCGGTTCCAAAGCAATTAGGGACTGTTGGTGCTGCTGACTTGCAGACATCCGAATAAGTGAACGCCCCACAATAATTGCTCAACAACGCTCATGCAACTCTTCTTTATGTATGCTTGAAATATGGTCTGAATCGAGCGAACGTCGTCGCGACAGTTTTCCCCGAATTGCGCCCTTAAACGGTTTGAAGGAGTCTGTAATTATAATTGGGGGGTAGGGAAGAGAAGCACATTTATTAATATATTTTTTATCGTGTTATGTTGCCTATATATGCAGTGTAATTCAATCTAACTAAAACCACGACGAATACAAGTGGTTGCAGTGGAGTGGTAATGTTTTTTTCTGTTTCATCTGTACGCTAAGTATTACATAATCTAGTAACCGCCTTCACTAATACAAACACATTTTCTGTGCCTGTACAGCTTTATTAGGTATTGTTGCGCCTATCCCGTAACAAATGTTTTACCATGAAGGACAATAAAACTTGAAAAATTGATTTACTGAGAAATCTCAATAAGGGATGTGGGTGGTTCAAGATGGATATGATAAAATGGCAGTTATAAGATTGTGATACATAATAATCTGTGTGTGCGTGCGCGTGTGTGTGTGTGTGTCTGCGTGTGTGGCTGGGCCTATATGTCCATGTACGCAGATCGATCAGTGCATCCCACACATTCGAAACCCAATTATTAAAATACGAGCCGAAATATTTGGTGATGCGCCCCCATATCTATTTCTTGCACCGTGGGCAAGACTCGGGAAAACTCACGGCTGAATCACCACGGGCCATTTTCTCTGCCCAGTTTCTGTATCCAGCGTACTTACGTAGTGTCGAATCTCGGCAGTTATCCCTTTTTGGGAATTTCCCGAAATAGTTTCGGGGCTACTAGTTTCGGGAACGTGTTTTAGGTACCTTGACTATATTCATTGTTCCGAGTTACCCAGTTCTTGAGTATATTTTTTTTTAATTTTTTTAAACCTTGATAAGCAGGAGGACGCTTCGGGCTGATGTTAACGCGCGGTGGTTCCTGTAGTCAAAGTTGTATGAAAATACCCGAGAGCAATGAAAAGTTGCAATATGCTTGGGGGAACACACCTGATGGCTTCAAGCACGTGCACAGTTGGAAAATTTCACGGCGTAAAACAATGGCCCCAAGTGGGTCGTATTGATGCATACAGGCTACGAAGTGGAAATAGTGTAAAGCACGCGCCTAGTCCCCAAGTCTCATTGCAGGCTGGCTTGCCTTGCAGCGAGCTACGCGGCCTTTTTGCGGCGCAGTGAGCCACGTGAGTGCGCTGTTAGGAAACGCGGATTAGAAGGCGACAAGGGAGTATCACATTACACAAGTGCCGTTGCGTAGGGTTTCAGGGCGTGGTGCCAGGGTGGCCTCACTTCTTTTGTAGAACCCAAGTTGGCTCTAAAGAAACCCCGTCCATTCAACTGCCTTTCTTGTGTACGTGATAATATCTGGTTCTGTGTTGCGGAAGAATTGTTCCGTCTTACGGAAGAATTGTTCTATTAGGGACAGTAGTCCTGCCTAGCTTTCAAACATACTCTGCAGATAATATCTTTACCAGGAACACATGGTGGGGGGGGGGTCCCATTGTTCATAGGCGGCATATGATCTATAATGCGATTCACATGCTTGTTTTTGGTTCTTTTAATGAATACTGAGCCCTATGCTGTATGTCCGATTCGCCTGACGCATGCGCTCTGCGTCTTAGGAGAGAAATTTGGGTCCTGCCTGGATTTGTTCTTTACGACACAAAATTTTCCGAATATTGAGAGGCTAACAGCTTCGCTATGAACAAGTCCGTCATCTCGCCCCTCTTCGGGATCTTCAACAGGGGATCCTCGGAAATGTGGGGGCTTCGGAGGTTGCCGCAGAATGACGGGAGGATTGGCTTGGTTGCCCATGGTGCTTCTTCACCTTCTCCGGTAGTAGACCGAGCTCTGGTGGAAGCGTTGCTGTCGGCGGCTGGTACGAGTGGGGCTTGCTTGGCGACTTGCAGAGGGTTGTGGGTGCATGTACCCCACACCTGCACCACATGTCACGAAGCCGAAGTCGACGCAGTTATCTTCAAGGAAAGCAGGTTGTTTGGAGCAAACTTGTGCTCCCCTAACAACTGAAAGAATACACAGGCGGCGAAGCTGCAGTCAGCAAAGTGACGTGCGCAGCGAGTGTCGGCGAGTCGATTACCTCATTGTCTGCTCTTCATGCTTTTATTTTTCAAAGGCGTTGCGCTGCTGAGCACGGGGTCGCGGGTTCGATTCCCGGCCGTGGCGGCCGCTTTTCTGATGGAGTCGAAAAGCGAAAACGCCCGTGTGTACGAGATTTCGGCGCACGTTAAAGATCCCCAGGTGGTCAAAATTAATCCGGAGCCCTCCACTACGGCGCGCCTCATCGCCTGCGTTGCGTCGGCGCGTTAAACCCTACAATCAATCAATCAATCATGCTTTTATTTTTCGGCGGGAGTGGTATTTGAACGGTCGATTTACACCCAGAACTTTGTAGATCAATGAAGATTATTCGAGGCTAGTGACGTTAGGGTGAAACGCTCTCCGTATCAGATCGAGATAACGCGTGCGGCATAAAAATAAAGAATAGAACACCTGCTTCGCTTAGGACACAGATTACACAGCCAGGCGTGGCCGGGCAGTAAAAACAAAACATAAACAAACAAACGCAATGCAAGATTTCCGGTTATATCTTTATTTTTACACCATCAGTCAAAAAGTTACGCTTTGCTTAGGAACTGCGTTTTCGAAGGGTATTGTCTTAGCGCCTAACATGGTTTGCCTCATGATCTACTTAACCCGAGGCTTCTAAATGTCTCCGATAGGATTTGTACGTGCTTCGCCGGTGCGAGTCTCGGCCGTCATGTATTGGTATAGAGCACGACTATGGTGTATTCCGCTGCCCCTTTGCTGGCTCGCCTGCCTACTCGTCTGCCAAAGAAAAGCCCTGCCACCGGAAACTGTAGTCGAAGGCGCCAGCAGTGTCGCTTACTTTGCGGCGCGTCTTGAAATTATACCAAATCTATTGCCGCGATTTTTTAATTGTTTGTTGGTGTGTTATGTTAACCAGCGTGTGGCCGCGCAGAATTTTCTTAGGTTCGTTAGAAGTCAGGCGTGCGTTTCCGTGTCTTTGGAATCCACGCAGTCTATATTGCTTGATAGGATAGGTGTATCACCTGTCATCAGTAGATAGAATTTTTCTTGCGATCAGCAATGTTCCTAGGTCTGATTCCACTGTTCGCTAAGGTTTAACACCCAATCATAAACGCTGATAAGGCAAACATTACGGCAGTCCATTTGCCGACGCTAGTCTGCGCACGTGATTTCATTCGCGGCTTCTACATCTGTTGTGTTATTGCACACAACAGCTGTACACCTCTACCCCCAATGGTTTCATCGTCATGGGCAAAAACGATCTCCGTGGGCAAAAACGCCGAAGCACCAAGGCCTAAGACGCCAAGCGCATGCGTCATGCTAATTAGGCATAGAACTTAGTGCTGATAATTTATTGAAGCAAAGCACAAAACATACATGGAAACCGCATTATGCATCATAAGGCACCTTTGAACAAGTGGACCCCCTTTATTACCACTAAATATTATGTTTGCAGATATCTTTGAACGCTAGAATGGACTAGTGTTCTTAAATAGAGCAGATCTTGCACAAGACAAAGGCGCGCATGCGTCAGGCTGGGCAGGAACCTGCATTGCCCGCTAGAGAAGCCAAGTGCGGTGCAGTACTATTCTACTGTTAGTAGATAACGTAATAGTGTACCACCCACTTAGGCACGCAACCCAGCAAAGACGGCCATATTGTCGTTGGTCAGTGTTGTGAGATTGACGCATCTACAGCCTCGCCATTTCTTTCGACCAGGTCGTTTATTAACACTACCAAAGTTGCAGAACAACAGCAAATTTGCTCACACATTTGCAGCTGAAAAAACGTTACACCCGTCATCTTTGATGCGCATTCGGAAGGATGCCAGTCTGGCGCAGCCGCCGCGCAGGGGGAGCAAGCTACAACTACCAAAGTTGACCGACTCAAACGCATAAACAACATAATGTCAGTACCCATGAACCTTCACAGTGCACACAAATGTTACGTGAACAGTGTAACATAAACAGTGCAAACAAATGACCGATGATCATTGGGGCCGTACGAAGCAATAGGATAAAATAGTGCACATACTCTGTACCCTTATCTAGTGACACTAGCCGAGCCCACCCCACAAGCCTGCCGAGACGACCAGAAACATTTCATACCCTCATTTATCACCATTTTTGTCAGTTACAACATTTTTTCTGGACATCCATTTCCGCAGGGCGGGAAAGCGACCAATCCTTGAGAAAACCTGCGCCGGCTTTGGCAGCATGACAATACAATAAAAACAAAACTTTAATTAATTTGGTATTGGCACTGCTTACGATTGAGGAGAACTTGGGGTTTCAATGGAAACATAACACATGAGTTCTAAAAGTGTCATGGCTCCCACATTTTTCTCCATTATTTCAAATCCCTAGTATGCACAGATGTGTGAACAAGTAAACAGAGGTTGCAGAAAGTGAAATGTGAAATATACGGGCATGCTTTGGGATTGGTCGTTTGTATACGCCCAGTTTTTTTCAGTGCTGTGATACCGTCATAACGTGTATTCTGAATGCAATTTGTAACCGGAAACTTTTGATATTTCCTTCAATTCGCCTTTTCCGAAACCGTTGTACATACGTAAAACACCCATGGAACGTAAAGGAAACGCGCCAATTATAAATTTTAGTCAGGGTCTAAAGGTATATACAATTTAAATGTTCATATGAAAAACGTGTACTATTTCTGCTCCTGCATCAAATCTTCATGGTTACTAGATCCGCCGCGTTTGATGTGCTGGGATTTTTTAAATGAGCAGGCAATGGGAGGTTAGTGAAAAACCGTGTGGAGAGCTTAGTTCCAGTTTTTGGTTCTTATTGTTATGGTTGTACATTGTACGATTCATGATAACTTGCACGGACAGGAAGCCACGTTGCAAATACGAGTCGGAACCGCTGCGTTTGCTTCAGATAAAGTGGTGTAAATGTGTGGTTCAACATAGCCATGGCATGGCCCACAACCGCACATATGTTTTCGTTGTTATATCCACAATCAAAATACATTGGCCCTTATCCGACCAAATAGAAAAATGGTGGTGAAAAATATTTTTCTTGTGTCACTTAGGATAAGAAAAATAATAGCATACCTATACAGAACTACTAGAAGCAATTTGGAAGACCCATACAGTGTGTGGAGCCCAAGAGGAAACGGAGAGGGAGAGAAAGCGTTAATGACGACTGAAGAAGTTAGTACCACTAATGCAGAGATTTCTACTGACGACGGCGGTGAAGCTAGTGAGTTCATAAAGGTAAAGCAAGGTCAAAGGTGTAAACCGAACGTAAATAAACAAAAACGATAAAAGTACAAATAAAAATTAGGCGGAAGAATCAGATAGAATTAGATTTCAAGAAAAAGCCTGCCGACGGCCTTAGGGGAGATAACCTTATAGCCGCCTGTACTGGCCTTTACGTTGCACGAGCTCATGGTAGAGCTGCCTCCTTCAACTCGTTCTACAGCTCCTGCACCTGATGGAATTACGTACTGTGCCCTCTGTCATCTTGGCACGTGGGGTAAAAGCTCTGTTGCCCCTCTACAACTTCTATTGGTGGGCTGGGTCTGTCCCAAGCAACTGGAAAAGAAAGCTTTTAGTGGCTGTCCTGAAACGTGGCTCTATGTGAGTATCTACGAGCTATTTCGTGATACAGACCAGTTGAAAGATCTAGCTGTGTAAGCAAAGTGATGGACCGTATGGTCCTCGGTCGTCTGTAATAGCTTCTATAAAATCATGGCTTCTACCCACACGCCCGAAAAGTTTTCGCCTAGGACGTTAATCAAAAGACAGTGCTATTGCCTTTTCATTACCGTCGAGAATAAGAAACACCGCCGTCGTCTGACAGATCTCCTGTTCCTGTACATTAAGAAAACATTTGATAATGTATCTCACGATGTCGTTGTGGGCGTTCTTGAGTCCATGGCTATCGGGGGACGGTTGCATCATGAATGCAACGACCTATCTCCGTGGACGAATGGTTTTCATATCCCCAATTGATGGTGAGACATCCGATCACACCGTAACTCACGGCATGCCGCAAGGAGGAGTACCAAGCCGTGCGCTTTTAACTCTCGCTCTGATAGGTATAACCAATGTTCTTTCATTAACACACTCAATATCGAACTATGAGGATGATATGCGCATTTGGACAACAGGTATAACGCGACTTCACGAGCACGTGTGACTTTAGAAAGCCGTATCTGCTACTTTCACGTACCTACACTACCAGGTAATTGAAATGACAACATCCAAGAGTGCCACTTTCCCATTTGCCCGAAAACCCATGATATTCTACCCCAATAAAGGTCGAAGCTAGGGGCCGTTATTCTGGGTGTCACTCACCACACATTTTTCGTCATGGCGATTGATCGAGATGTTGCGTAGTGAAAACATGTATTTGCACTAAGAAGGGATTTACAGTTTGACACACGACCTTCAGCATATTGGCAAATATATCGTGGGGCCCATAGGTTTAGTGGCTGTGGCGCCTTTACCAGGCGCTCTTTATTGGCTATTTACAGTACATCGCACCTACACTTTGTAACGTCCAGAGATCCTCAGTAGGTGTGCTTGAAAGTGCAAAGGCACAACCCCTACGTATCTGATTGTGGTTGCCTCGGTGCACATCGACATACGGAATTATCGCAGTTCAGGTCTACCTCACCCAAGAACCTCTTCGTGTGCACCTGCAAAGAGAGCTATGTCGAGACACTACCCCGATTGGCGCAGATATGCCAATTTCCAAATAGCTGTGACTTAACCCGATGTTCAACATAGCAAGACATCTACAAGAGCTTACCTCTCGGATATGACAGTTATATAATTTAAAGTCATATGCTTATGGCGTGCATCCTGGTTAAAGAATAAATCTCAAATGACGTATACTTTTACAGTATAGTTGAGTCTTTCTATATGTAAAACCAGAAATAGCGCTTCCGTAAGTGCAAAAGGTAAACAAAATAAAATTGTACACCTTCACCTGTTGTTAAAGTGTTGTTCAAAAAATACAAATGTGCAAATATTTAACTAAGGTTTAAAAAAACTTTCACGTTTTGCCAACTACGTTCCTTTCTTTTCTTCTAAAAAGTTCCAAACCAATCAGAGGGCACCAATAGTACATATCGGACGCAAAAAAAAATAAACAATTATGTTTAGGTACTTTAAGCCTGTCAATCGAGTTGCACGCATAGAACGATTCTATAATGCTGAAGTGCCATCACGTCGCAACCCAACCGAGATGTACCGGCGACGTTCACCCAGCCAAGTCTGTAGCAGCCACTTTATCTGCTTTCAGAGAAAACATAGAACAACTGGTGAGAGCAGTATGTTTTTTTTTTACCCAACGGGCCAAGTGGTTACGCTTTCCAAAGGAATTGCGTTCCGTAAGAATTTTGCCCGGTTTCTGCTTGACACGTTTTGCTTCAAGATCCGCTTCACCTGAGGCTTTGGAATTTCTTCGATCAGTCTTCTCCGCAGTTTCCCGCAGCACGTTCCTCTTTCGTATATTGGGAAAGTGGACGGAGATTTTGGATTCCGCGGCCGGTTTGTTGGCTCGTTTCCAGAATTTCTGCTGCTATCTTACCGAGTGATGCCGATTAACAGCGCGTGCTATATGTAGAAGGTTGCCTTCCATGAAAGGCCTTGCGCTTAAAGAGAGAGAGAGAGAGAGAGAGAGAGAGAGAGAGAGAGAGAGAGAGAGAGAGAGAGAGAGAGAGAGAGAGAAGCCCGCATTTGTAAGGGCAGCTGTAGGCCTGTTCCAGAACGGAGGTTACAGAATAAAGTAACTTGAAGTGGGGTAACATAAACTGCACCGCGGTTTTTTGCAAGTCATCACTGGTAGAGTGGACGAAATCCCTCTGTCTATATGCTGATCGAACAGATCACTTGATAGTCCGTATAGTGGAATAGGGGAAGGGTGGGAGAGTTTACGAACCTCTGGAGTATTAATTGTGAATTCTGTTGACACAACCAGAAAAAGTGTATACAAAGCTAGCCATAAACTGGTGCTCGGTAAAATTTAGACAAGTAATGATGGTGCTCGGTGAAACACGGTGAAGCGGCTCGGTGAAACACACTTCGGACATTAATTCGAAAGCTTAAAAGGCAAATCGAGTAAAAAAGCCGTTGTAAGCATCATCATCGGAAAAATGGCATTTAAGTATTCATTTCCAGCGAGAGTGAATATGGGACAGCTGCACGTCCCCATTGGCAGCGACGTGCCACATGGCTATGACCACGGGTAAGCGCATCAGCTGACTATGGGTTGAGACATAAAAGACATCCGAAGTGTAGAAGGTGAAGAGGAAGGGAGCTGGACGCACTGTGCGCCTATTTTCCTTTGCGGCACAGGTGTCTGCAGGGAATCATGGCACTCGGTGACGCACACCACCGCATTGCCATGCAACGCTGACGAGATTTCGGCCGCCCCAGGTGGTCAAATTAATCATTTCTCGGATAAGCATTGCCTTGCAGCGCTGAAGCCGCCTCTGCTTTTCTCGAAAGTAATGAGCATGCCACCGCTCAGAATGGCGGAAAATCTGTTTCACACACGTCGACGTTGAGCAAACGACACGCTGCATTCGGAAATCACAGCACAGTCACTGCGCTAGCCGTGGGCGTATCGACATGAAGCTGGGCCTTTATAGAAGGCAATCAAACGCCGGCCAAGCACTGCAGGGGACACAAAGATGAAGAATACACTTTTTACTAACGCGAAATCTTTCTTAGTGAAACCGTCGGTGCCCTCTCAAAAATGTAACACATTTCCCCGTTTACTGGTTGGTTGACCGAAAAGCCCTGATTAGATCTTTCGACACAGGGTCCATGCATTAAACCGAGCTTCTCCTGTGTCAAACCGGTTTTTTGAAAATATGCAAAGAAAAGGAGTGCCTCTCGTATTAACGCAATACAGGCGTCGATCACGAAGGAGCACTACAATATACCCCTGTGTCATAAACCACTTATTGTTAAGCAATTGAATAGTTTGTAGATATTGTTGCGCACGGGAAGGCTTACCAGTATCGCACTCCGTCACATCCGTCATGTGAGCTAGCGCGGTGGTCGAGCGGCCAGCAAATATTGCTGCCTTGGAGATAAACAATAAATAAAAGAAGCTGAAGGCCAACTTAAGTAGTTCAAATCAAGATGGGGGATAAACCCAAGTATATAAGAACCATACCCTTCTTAGCGAGGGGACACACATGACTCGATCAGAGTTTTTGCATAAATTGGCTGCGCCAACACAAATTGATCTGCGTTCAGGGCCCCGTATTTATGCCCAAAGGGATAGCGATCAAACAACGCTACTTCTGGTTTTTGCACACGGCGCGAACATAGTACAGATACACACGACACTCTTCCTCGAGTTTGTGGGTGGTCATTAGTTGCAACGCACGCAGAGTCTGGGAGTTGGGGGAGGAGAGGTTTCACCTGAGGCTTCTGCGGCCTTCGGCCAAGTCGTGGTAGGTCGCCTTTGCCACCGCCGAAGATTGAATCACACCTGCATCGTGGCACACTTACGCCGGCTGTATTGCGCCAAGTTGTGAAATGTACGAGGCATTCTTGCACTCGCAAAACTTTGCAGGACGGCCGAACATAGTTCCAGCGCGCAGAATCGTAGCAAGTTGTTTACTTAGTGCGCGAAAAATTGTCGCATGCCTTCGTTCTTTTCTTGCGAATTTGATCATTGAAATAATTACAATTGATTGGACGCACTTTCGGCGCATGATTTGACGCACATTTGACGTAGATTTCCGTGAAAAAGCTTTCGCCCTTCTCTCAACTTCTTTTACGAACAGATCATAAAGTTTTTCATTAGTAGGTCATTTGCAAAGGGGTATCCTCATTTCAGTGTTTGAGCTATTCTGAGATGCACATTTCGTCAGCACCGCATATAGTGTCATTATACTAATATATACCACAGGGAACGGGGCGCCACCGTCTAGGCGAGACGAACTTCAGCGAGCTTCCTGTCATGCCCCGGGGAGGTACGTTCCATTTGTCCTACGACTGACTCATGAAGAGGTTGGAGATATACATGTGGCTGGGAAAGTGCAACAATTTGGTTGTGAAAGGTTATGTAAATGTGTGAAATGTAAAATAACGTCGCAACATGATTTGGTCGTCAAGACATATACTGTATGCAGAGTGAAGAAGAAAAAAACGTTACATCCTTGTTCCGTTTAGCTACGATAACGAAAAAATCGATGTGGGTAGCCAAGCGTGGTAAGTGAGAAATTTGGCTGGCCGCATTGGCGGCGTCCGTGATGTAACGCGACTGCAGCGACATTTTTCTCTAGTATGTGTTTGTATGGAGCTATATGTGCAGAGGCTGGCGAGCAGCAGCGTCAGAGGAACCCCTTCATTAAGGGGCCGTTCGCTTTATCATTTCGTGGTGACATCCGAAGCGGTTCGCATGCAGTTTCTTTGGCGTTTAGTGGACGCTGTTCAAATGCCCTATCACCAGATTTACAGTGACCGGAATCAATGACGCTATTAGGGCTGCATCTTTTAGGAACAAAGCGTGAAAAGCAAAGTGCGAAATGTCGGCCAAGCAGGCTATCCGGCCACGGCAATGGCGGTCTAAAGAGCCGCCACTCTCGTTTACTATGCGGCGGTATTAGAATTGTTCGAAACAGATTATTAAAAGTAAAAACTCTAAATCAGATAGAAATGGAGCTCCCTATAGTTGGGGGCAATGAGAGGTTTCAAACAAACCCGAACATATGGCTTAACGGCGCATAATTTTTTTCCGGAAATGCCCAACCCTTAACAAGCAAATGTTCGAACAAGTCACTGGATGTTGCTGAGAACGAAATGTGAGATGGCAAGAGAATAAACTGTTTTTTTTCTCTTGCGTATATTCTCTGTAATTCCTGTACAGTGATGCCTTGAAGACGCGTGTTTGGAATGAAATTTATTCCGGAACACTGTGTTATTTCGTTAAACTGGCCCTCAATATTTTGACTGAGAGGACACACACACTTATATTTACATTGACAGAAAAACTTAGCGACAAGGCACCTACAAAGATAAGTACAAGAACGCCAAGCTACGTGAAAAACCTTACAACGCCATCTACCACCCCCCCCCCCCCCCGTACGTAGTGCAGTGCTTGTTGCATATAGTAGCGTAAACTAGTCCAGAAGTTTCTCCCAGCGCCGCGGATAAAACGGGACACGTTCTGACGGGTGGTCGTGCTATAGTGACCGTCTCGCTTCCACGGAACTGCTGACTAGCAGACCCTGGTGTTGTAGGAGCATACCGCGCAGGCAGGCGATTTGCGTTGCTACCCTCAAAACGACTACACATGAACCCAAGACGGTTTTTCGTAGTGCAGTCCCGACCCTCAGCTGTGGCGTGTCTGGGACCACTTGCGGCGGCGCTCGCAGTGCGATGTGGCTAGCTCGCGCTGCCACGGCGGACCTTCCACTGGTTTGTATTCTGAGTGTTCAACAGCGGGCTGGAGCCGCATTGGAGGGCGAGTCCAGGTGTCCTCCTGGAGTGACGTGTCACTCGCTGGTTGTCGGCCTCGCTCTGTTAGGCGGCCTTACAGTATCGTTAATGAGTCACACCCTACCTCCCTGACGGCTTCCACATCCTCATCTCTTTTTGCTTCTTTCATATCCCCCTTTTCAAATCTCCTAGTCGACATCGTGGTCTTCTACTACACTGTAGCTGATGGCCAATCACGGCGGGTATAAAACAGGCGTGCAAGGTAAATAAAAACACTCAAAATAATAGTCTTCGGCAAACTCTAGAGCAGGAAAGCAGCGGCATTTTTTAACGTAAAGAAAGAAATAATGGGTGTGCAGACACACAATGAGTTGTTCATTCTGAAAACGCTTTCAAGTACAGTTTCTGCTGCAACATCATATCTCAACCCGCTGCGTTTGATATGCTAGGGTATGAGTTAGGCTATTCGGACGATTAGGCAATGGCAGGTTGGAGACCAACCATGGGGGATGTTTAGTGCGATTTTCTGGTTTTTGTTATCTCAGTTGTTCATGGTAGGATTCTTAGCACAAGCGTGACCGAAAGCTATTCGGTGAACATGATTCCGGCCTACTAAATTTCCTTGGTGTGAAGTTTGATAAAGCTGCGATAAAAGAACGTTGTAAAGCAGGTTGCTTTGTTTTGAGGAGGTTATTGCGAAGTAGCGGACAGGAAGCGCAGCAGGTGACGTGAGACACGGACTGTATTTCGAGACGACTACATGATGAATACACAAATCACGCGGTCACAAAAAGTGATAGACTAACGGTCCCACGAGAAAGTCCCACTCAAAATAGTCTCCGCTCACTTTTAGAGCCGGTGGCTTCGGAACTCTGGAGCGCTGCGCTAGCCCGGTGCAATTGACGTTGACGTGCACCTTCAAGTGACGACGCGGCTCTGTTGCCTGCTCGCTCGTTGGTCACCGAAGAGCTCCACTTTGCCGACGCACGAGGCCTTGCCAGTCTAGACGGGCATGAAGGAGATGCGGCTCAAAGCGGAGGTACCCTGGGCGTTGGCGTCCAGCCGGTTATTCCCGAACCCCTTGTTCCTTGTTACAACCGCGCGGCTTGAAGACGCTGCTTCCTGCTAAAAGAATACGGCACAGAAAGAGACAGGAGGAGGACATGGTTCGGGCTTGAGGCCTCCTGGACGTTCGCGACCAGCAGAGAACTCGCCGATTCCCCCGCTCTTCCTGCCTCCGACTTGCAACCTCGCTTCCTCTTCCCTTCTTCCTCTTCTTTCTCCCCCGCGTGGTCCTCCTTCGCCACGGCCAGAGAGCTTTTTCTTTCTCACTTCTACGCGCTGCCACAAGCGCCTGCTCACATGTGTCCTCATCAGGAGAAGTGTTTTTGGGAAAACACACTTCCGGTGAAGCATTCACTTGATGGCCACAGTGGTCGATCGTCGTACTCGATTTGTACACACTCACTGCACCGCTCAATCACTAAACTCACCGCTAAAAGTTAACTTAAATAGCTCACACCAGCTGTCTATAGAATAATCAATGCAGGAAGCACACAAACACAAATTAAAATACACCTGCTTAAGAATACGGAGGCTTGCTGGCAGTTTTAGAGCGCGTCTTCCACAAAAGTATCACCTAAACCTGAAGAGAAGCAAGCTTGTGTTAACCAAACGAACAAACACACCTTTTAATTTTACCACACAACCAAATTACCGCTGTGTTTAAATGTTCCACCACTCTACACAATTGGCCTTGGTTCAAGATCTACCACTTTCCTGTCCTAAACTAAAGCATCTCCAAAACTTTCCTTTTCTCTTGGGCATCCGATTTCCAGCCAAGTTGATTCAGTGAGTTCATACCGGTTCGCTGATGGTCGGCTTCACTTTCACTTTTTTGGGGCGCTTCTATTCAGCAGCTTTCACTGCGTTGTCCGCTTGGCTATGAACAACGGCTGTGATCGCATCGCTCACGCGTGTCATGCACAAATTCGGATTAATTTGGTTCGCTCTAAACCACGCTTCACAATTTTGCGGGATACCTTGGCCTTACGGCTAATTGCTGGAGCATTCTCTCGTGTTCGGAAGAATCGGTACGTATCGCCAACATTGCGACCTGCGGTACCTCTGTCATATTCTTGACTATGGCCATTTATTTCGCCTGATTGCGCCTTCGCTTTCGTCTGCAACAGTCGCAGTTTTCTCTTTCTTGCTTGAATGCATGCCCGTTATTCTACGTTTCACTTTAGGCGTACCCCCATCAACGGGAACTCTCCCGATCTTTTCGCCTCGCTCTTTTTTGCGTGCGAAGCAATGGTTGAAAACGTTTTCCTGGGGCATTACGTTCAGCCCGTCATGCGCTTTCGCGTGTTTTCGCAGCAGCCTACTAGCCCTTATACAAACAACCTGTATTTTTTTATTGTCTTGCCCGCCGTCGAACAGTTCTGTGTGGGGGTGCGTTTCCACCTGGTTATCTAACTCGGCGCACGGCTGAGCACGGTTGCTCTCACATGGCGCATTTCGCTAATCTGCACACGGTGCGTCTGCAGCCGTGCCATATTTGAGTAGCAGATCAGCTCGCGCTACGCGCGAGGCTTTAGCCTGAGTGAGCAGCGGCCGAAAAACTTTTTCTTTGTCTTTTCATTTGCGCGCGGTCTCATTCATATCTGTGATACGCGTGACTTCTCTGTCACGTGAGTCCAGCTCGATGTTATCCCTGCCCAATCTTTCTGCGACACGTCGCTTTCTCTCTGCAAGTTTGAGATCTTAATTGGAAGTCCCCAGCTCCCTTTCTTGTAGCAGTATCGCGCGGTCTAGCTTGTCACGTTCGAGCTCAAGCCAGTGACTTTCAGCTTCTCTCGCGATCGCTCTTCTCCGGCAGCCTTGGACTCTCTTTCTAACCATTTTTTTTGTGCGTGCCCGACAGCCCGATCTCTTTTCCGACAGCCAGCAATTTTTCTCTATCCATGTGTATGTCTGGCGTCAAGTGTTGGCGTCTCCGCCACAATCAGTTCCTCCTCGACTTTCTGAAAATTACGCAGAGAGTCCGGTCACGGACGCCATTTGTAAAGCAGGTTATTTTGTGTTGAGGAGGCTATGGCGAAGTAGCGGAGAGGAAGTGCAGGTGACGTCAGACACGAACTGTATTCTCGAGACAAGTACATGAACAAGAACACAAATCGCGCGCACGCATTAATCGATAGATGTAATGTCATACGAGAAAGTCCCAATCAAAATAGTTCTCGCTCGTAGAGTCGGTGGCTTCGGAGCTCTGGAGTGGTGCGCTAGCCCAGTACCCGTGACGTTGGCGCTGCCCCTTCATGTGATGACGCGGCTCTGTTGCCTGACCGCTCGTTGGTGAACGAAGAGCTCCGTGTTGCAGACGCACGAGGCCTTGCCAGTCTAGACGAGCATGATCGAGGTGCGGCTCAAAGCGGAGGTACCCTGAGCGTTGGCGTCCAGCCGGTAACTCCTGAAATCCTTGTTTCTTCTTCCACCCGCACTGCTCGACGACGTACTTCCTGCTTTCAGAAGACAGGACCGGAGAGGAGGATGACGTGGCTCGGCCTTGAGATCTCCTGGACGTTCGCGACCAGCAGAGAACTCGCCGATTACCCCGCTCTTCCTCCCTCTGACTTGCCACCTCACTTCCTCTTCTATTCTTCCTCGTCCTTCTCCCCCGCGTGATCGTCCATCGCCACGGCCGAGTGCTTCTTGTTTCTCACCTTTAGCGCTCCGACAAGCGCGTCCTCACAAACGCCTTCTCATGTCCGAGAACTGCGCGTCATCTTCATTGTAATATGTATCCGCACATAACTGGATTCACACTTTTTATCTTCTTCTAACGGGCCCAACGACGTTGAAAAATGGATATGTGATTTTATTTCTTCTTCCACTCAGGTTAACAAAACTATACAATGGTTAGAGAGCAGCGCTGTAGGCAGTTTGCAAGATGCACATTGAAAGTACGGCTAAATGTGAAAAGGAAGTAAGTAATCATAATTGGTGGTTTTATTATGAATTTATTATACTGAGAATATATCACCAAATCTTGTAGACTTACAGTTAAACATGAATTTTCGAACATCTATGCTACGAATTCCTCGATTTAACATGTTTTTTTTTCAATGAAAGCCGTAACGAGACCCATGTTTCTGCTTCCTCTACGTAACAAAGTTGTTGCGGCAGTTAACCTGCTTGTATAAATTCGCTGGGGCAATGAGCCTTTGTTTTTTGCACTTTTACTAAAAAATCAGCTGGAGAAATCCTCTAACTTAGCGACCTTCGCTCGCACACTAAGCTGCCGTCCATTTTCACGCGTGAGAGCGGTGTCGATCACGTGCCAGGTTTGTCTGTCAGCGTGTCGTCACGCCTTCCTACTGCTATCTGTGGTGTCGTTTCGTCGGCGATGATTTCTCTGGCCAGAAAACGAAACGGGTTGTGTTTCCGACATAAGCTCATAATTTTAAATGGCGTCTCCGCCAGCGACAAAAAATAATGCCGCCGTCAGGTACACTATCCCAGGTGGCCCCCTCTCACCAATTTTGAGTGTGGAAAAGAGCATCAAGTTCAGGAATAGGTAACATTTCAGTATGCCATTAATTCTCGAAACGTGTTAAGCCACTCAGAAGTGTCGAATCAAAAGTGATACTCAAGTCACGGTTGTGAATACAGGACTAAGTGACCTTGCTGCTTTATAGTGTTGTGTAGTGACTAAGCTCGTGGGAAAGCAGCAGGCGGGAATCACGCATCTTTACACTATGAAATAAATTTGTAAAGGGTGAGTTCACTATCACTGATGTCTAGAATTTTGGTGTCGCTTCTACTTCTTTCACGAGAGCCTTTACTACAAACCTGCATGTAAAGAAAAACCTGTCTCTAACGAAAAATCGAGACTTTATGTCAATTTCGTTATATCCCGATTTAACTTTATTTCTCCGTGTTGGAATGAAAGTGTCATTAATATCTCTACACGAGCAACGGCGAGATCTCAAACATTCACTGATTTACGTTTGACGATTGATGAAAGAAGCAGTTTGCAAGCAGGTGTATTTAATTCAGGTGTTAGGGATCATATGCCAATATTCATTGTTTTCACACCATTTCCAAGTCCACAAGGACGAACTGCGCAGGTAAACCACTATGCAGCTCGCAGAAAGTGTTGAACAACATTGAAATATCATCTGGATATATCGTTAGTTTCGCAATGCATTGACGCCAAGAGTGATGACAAAATCGGAAAGAAATATTTGTTTTGTATATAGGATTGTATGAAATGTTCATTTTTATCGTTCTAATTGAAGACATGAAATGTTTATTTGTTAAGTTTTATAACTCTTAATGAAGCATAACGACATCTCCGTATCTCTCCAGGAAGCATATTTAATATCAGTAACTGCAACAAACGCTGGTGGAGCAACCAACTCATTGTTACTCCAAGGTGCAGGCCCCAAGCACTAAATGCGGTCGTAATAAGATCATGTCCAGATGTTTAGATGTATTGCGAGCCGACGAGCAGTAACTTCGACTTTAAATTTAAATAGCAGACAGAGATACATTTTGCTCGAACGTGGGCATCTCTGGTGTAGCCGACCGTGAAAAAATGTGTTAAATTGCCGTAATTTGAGAGAATACCAAAATATTTTCCATCAAAGGCTTCTAACACGTAACACGTGGCTTCTCACATAGTATTTATACGAAAATTCTATGTATTGGTATCCGAATAGCAGAATCGCAATGCCGCCGATAAATACAATACATTATGATTCATAAGCCCCTATGGCCTAGAACTAGCTTCGCTGGCGACTGAGTTTGTCTGTGAAACAATGACAGGTCGAGTGGCACTTTCTTTTCCAATGGCGTCGCTTTTTTTCGTGGCGTGGTACTTCAGATACGGGAGGTGTCAACCATGAATTCGTATTTATCCGAGAAGACAATCACATCGCTCTGTAAACACTTGATGCTTCTTAAAACGTTGCGATCTGAGAGAGCACCCAGTTAAAAGAAAAAAAAAATGAAAGTTGTAGAACAGTAGGACGCGCTTTCGGTGTGGGTAGCAAGCAGGCCTCAGGTGGGTTTTGAGGTATTGCAAGGGTAATGGAACGTGGGTAAATGAGTATTGAGTATTGCAGTATTGCAGGCTTCTTTGTGTTCACCCGGGCCGTGTGAGGTGAATGCTTGCCTTGGAGAAACCTTACGTTCGGTAGAATATGGCTCCTACTCTCCACCGTCAGCCCATTCCCACATGTGGTGTATTTGGGGCTCCATTGGTCAGTGGAATGAGAAGCAGGTCATGGCAATGGTTTGGATACAGTTCTTCGTGGGTTGCCTCAAATGTCTGGAGCCTGAGCACGAGTTCGCGGGTTCGATTCCCGGCCGCGGCGGCCGCTTTCTGATGGAGGCGAAAAGCAAAAGGCCAGGTGTTCCTAGGTGGTCGCCCATTCAGCGTTGCGTCGGCGCGTTAACCCCACAATCATTTCTTTCATAACGACGGCCTTATCTCAGATTATGCGCCGCATTTTATGTACCAAGAGGGGCACGGGCCTCACTTGGTATTATTCCAAGGACCGGTCTGCGGTCGTGGTGCGTGGCGTACGCGGACCTTTGCCGGGCCCTCTTCCTTGGCGGCGATTCTATTGCCGGGTGAGGGCGCCCTGGTTTAATTACGTAATGTGGTTCGACGGCTCCTAGGGGGTGCTCGCCTTAGTGGTTCGCCTACGTTGCGGACAGCCTTCACTTCCGATGCCACCCACGTGTCCCGGAACTCCATTCAACCTTCACGGAAATGTCCATCGTTCTGCTGCGCGCCTTGAGTAATTTTGCTTCGGTGGCACCTGACGGTAACGGCGGCGGATCTGCCTGATCTTGCATCCGCCTTTCCACTGTCAGGGCACATGCACATTGAAGGCCCCGCGAGAAGCCTCTTGAGTTTGTTACAACTTCTCAGTGTGGTTCACCACGAAAACCCGTCTTTGATGCACATAAGCACAGTGTCGAACCCTTCGTTACGCTAAGAGCAGGTTCTAAGAATTGCACTGGAACAGGGTGCGTCCAGGAGGAAAAGATGCTGTGCTCCTCAAGCAGGCTTTGAACCACGGCCGTTGAATGCTAGAGCAGATATTTTCGTGTGTGCTACTGTCCACACGAAGATGCCCTTATAAACACTTCTTGGCGATATGAACGACCGTTTTGTTTTATTACGGTTGTTTTAGACTTCGAGCGCATCTGGCGACACAGGACAGCGATGTTTACGCCAGTTAGGTGGCCTCTTTGCGTATATGGCAGCAAAAGTGGGGCGAAAAAGCCGACACGATTTAAGCGATTATTTTTGCATTACCCATTCATGTGACCAACATAATAAGGCTGTGCTAATACTATAGGGCTGACATTAACCAGTTCACTAAACAATATACTACAGAACGGATCACACCTTTGCTTTAATAATCGTCTAAGGCCGTTTAAGGCCGTTTTTAAAATACGTTATGCCCGTAATAGAATGGCGCTTAGAGAATCTGTTTTCTGCCCATTATTTTTATGTGCTATTTTGTACCTGTGTCGCCGGACTAACCAATTGCTCGGAAACAGCCGACAATGCGAGATCTCCCAAAGCGTTCGGAAAATTGAGAGCATGCTATACTTTCATAGCATGCCGTAAACCATCAAGAGTTCACGGGCAATCGTATTTATGTCTTGTACCCGCCTCTTCATCGTCTCTGAGCCTCAGCATCTCTGCGTAGCTGAAACGAGAAAGGGGAGAGAGAAACAAATTCGGCCGAAACTCCTCTTGAGCAATTGTCATATACTGGAATCATACGCCGCCTAATCCCATAACGAACACCAACACCTACTGGAATCATAGTGGAATGTTGATTCGTCTTCCAGCGCTATTTTTGCACGCTGCCGGGAGAATTTTTCCGGATCGGTGTGGTTTAAACCATGCGAAATGTACTGTTGGCAAGACGTCCTTCTGTTCTGTTTTTTGTAACGTGTTTGGCGATGCTCTAAACAGTACATGGACGATGCTGATGATCTCTAATAAATATCAAACTTAGGCAAGCCATTGGATTTTTTTGGGTGTAAGAGGAAGGGGTGGGTGTGGGACCCTTGGTGCAACCAAGTGAGGTCAAGTAAACAAATTAATGGAGCACACTCGAGTTTGGCATCATTGCCTAATCTATACATATTTCAGGATCATGATAATTTGATTTTACACGCAAGAGTTAGCGAGAGCTCACAAGGTCCACTCCTAAGTTGATCTGGAAATCCTTGTAATGCAGGATTACTGTTAAGCAGGTTAGATAGCAGTTAAGAGCAACATAAAGGACCGATTTGTTTTAGCAGTGGAGGAAGAGTTTGTAAGGATGTCTGGAGTGAGGGCAGCGTTTGCCACGGGTTTGTTTGTAAACACCCTGGTGGAACTCGGCACACAGAAACGCGATTTTGTTCCTTCTAATAAGCCGTTTTCTTCTTCTAGTAAGCGTTTCTCTTTCGTTTTTCTCTACGCGATTTCACTAACCAGCGTTCTTGGTGGTGACAAGCCTGGACAATTTTTGTTCTGTGGAGTTGCCCGAACTTGTTTCGCCGCTACTAGTGTCTTGAACGGGTATTATGGTACCTTGATTTTATGCATTGTTGGACGTTTCCAAATGCTGGACTAGTTTGTTTTGAAAGTTTACACAGTACGCTTCAGGAAGATTGTAAGGGTAGGCGGTGCCTATAGTCCATATTGTGTGTAAAAACAGTCCCGATTTGAGATCAAAAGATACAATATTGCTTGTGGTGACCCATCTGACTGTTACAGGCACTTGCACACAGTTGCCAGTTTTAACTGAGTAAAGGAATTGCCTCAAGTGGGTCTATTGACGCATACGCCTGCGAATTTGGAACCGCGTAAAGCCCGCGCCTCGCCGTTTATTCTTTTCGCAGGCTTAGCCTGCGATCTGAGGTGGAATGAATCACGCGAGCGTAGAATCAGAAAACCCGGAATAGAAGGTGAAAAGGGAACACCACATAACGCGAGCGCAGATGCGCAGGGCTTCGCATCGTGAGGACCACTCAGGTCTCTCTTCTTTTGTGGCGTCCAAGTTGGCCCTGAATAAATGCCGTTCATCGAACAGTCGGTCTTACGTAGGTGAGAATATCCCCTCGCCTGTGCATTTAAAATATCTGCCGTAAAGCGAGAACGACGCGAAAACCAGTCGTAAGTGTATTACGCATGCGTTTCCCTGTCATTCCGACCTGTTGTCCTTTTGTCACTCCTGAATCTAGGTGTGCGTAAAGACAAGGATACCAGTGTTCACCGTCTCTCAATGACTTGGGAAAAGGTTGCAGACATCCCTCCATTTTTCTCGCATCTCGATTTCACAACTTACATTCCTTCTTTTAAATACCCTATCCCGCCGGGTTCCCGAAACTGGTTAGTCTACAGTTTGTTAGTTTTCGGCCCCCTCTTTCCCCACAGAAGCTACCTTCAAAGAAAGCAGAGGGACGTACCACGTCACCCCACTAACAAACGAAATAATTTTTTCATAGTTGTAAAACAGCGTTCAAAACACCAGGACAGAAAGAAAAGGACCACAACACGAGCGCTGACTAACAACTGAAAGGTTTATTACACAGTCAAAACGTATATAAGAGCGCTTGTGCCCATAAAAGTTTTGACGTATATCTCACATGTACACAGAACAACCACTCATTCAACATCTCTCCAGATATTCTACTTCGCAGTCCAATAGCCATATGGACGGGCAAATAATACAAACTTTTGAATCCTTTTTCATACAAACGGCTTCAGCGATCTCCCTTGTTCTTCTATCTTTCTATCATCAAAACTGTAGTACTATTAAACAGATAGCAGCCGCAACTTTTACAATGAGATAATAAATAGGGCGTGTGCGCGCCGTTGAGGTTGTTTCGATGTACCGCAAGCTCCTCATTAAGTCATTCTTCTGGCCCAGTTCGCGACACTTTTGAAATGATTTTTTGATGCTTATGATTTTCAAAGCTATACGCGCGACCCTGCACAGTGCGAGGCGCGCCGTAGTGGCGCCGTCGGGGCTCCCGTGAGCCGACGCGCTACACGTCATTTGGGACTGACGTCATACTACCCGGTCCTGGGGGACGGCGAAGACCTCGGCCGGATGCATGTGATACGTTATGGCGGCTGCTCGGACCGTCGAAACCGAAACTCTAAACGACGCCGTAAATGAATGTTTACGCTGCGCTCGACCGTCTAATCTGTCATTCTATGATTAGTGGGCTGGTAGGCACGCACAGCAGCGAAAAAACGTAACACTAAAATTTCGTGTCAGTACTCCTTTAACGCGCGATCCCTGCACATGCGATAAGGCGCGCCGTAGTGGCGGGCTCAGGATACATTTGGTCACCTGGGGATTTTTAACGTGCACCGAAATCTCGAACACACGGGTGTTTCCTCTTTTCGCGTTTCGCCTCTATTAGCCAAGAATCAAACCTGCGTCGTTTGTCTCAGTAGCATAACGCCATAGCCTATGAGCCTCCACGGCGGGTCAATGGCCGAGTGAAGTGGTATATGCCACCCGAGGTCTGGAATATTGATTTCTACAGCTAACGGAACACAGCATAGCCACTTTTGGGCGCTGGTACGATGCCTTTAAAACACAAAAAAACAAATAAAAGGAACAATGCAAAAAGGGAAAATAAAGATGTCCCAAAGTAATCAATTGTAGTTAAAAGAGTAGAATTTATGGATGATGTGATCAACCTCTACGCGACGTTATGATATTTTGTTCAGGAACAGAAAATACAAAATGATAGAAGTAGCGTGAGCCGACGTACTTGCTACGATAACAAAATGCGTAGCTTGGAATAGCAATTAATAAAGCAATTTTTCTTTGTTAACCCGTACAATCAGTCATTTAATCCAACACTTCAGCTCAAAAATTCAGGGGAGAACGGTGGCCCTATTGAGAACGCCAGTGCGTCCGGTGGGCTGTTGCTTTTGATATAAACGCTCTTGCAGGTCCCTGTCTCCTCACCACGACGGTATTCAAACACAGGGGACCTTCCATACAGACACGGCGTTGTAAAGAGATGGTTACGTTCTTTAAAATGTGCGTAGATGCTCACTCGGCCTTATATTACTTTGTAAGCTGTAGATAGGAATGCTGGAAACATTTCGCCGCCTATACGACAGCAGAGACGGGAAATGACTGGACGAAATGTCGTAGAGAGAGCGCGGATACAGCTGCCTTGCAAGGGGGAGAGAGCTGCCCATGCAGTGCTGCCTGCATATCCACATAGACATCAAGTCGGGGTGCGGCTCCCTCCTTGCCTATTCTGCCACACCGGACGCATGCTATCATACATGTCCTGTAACTCTGGTAATGCTCGTGCGCGTTATAAAACCTGATGTGCAGCTAGTGCTGGGCCGAATAGACAAATTAACGAGAACGATGACGACAAAACGTCGACAGTGGCGGACATACAAATGGAGGGCGGCTGCAGGCAATCCCGCTGCTAAACCAGCAAACGAGAAAACCAGCATTAGAATCTTATTCTAATCGTTGTATAATAACCAGATTGACTGTTGCCATTTGCTTTACTTTTAATGTTCTGAGCTACATGATGCAGCAATGTAGGGGGCGCAGACCTTTGTCAAGCCGCGTACCGCAGGCTTTTTGTCTGCCCCCTGGCACCTGTATGAATTTGCAGTTGTCGAATAAAATTGATTGATTGATTGAAACGTGACCACTGAGGCTGTTATAAAGCACTAGGAATGGTTGGAACTGTCCACGAGAGACGTGCGAGAAACGCCGGGTTGCGGATTTCTTTAGTTGGAGCAAGGCCAGGAAATCGGGGCGAGCCCCAAGTTCGTGAGGGACAACAACCACATCCTTCCGCACTTTTAAAAAACTACAGTATATTTTTGATTATGCATTCCAGCAAGGTGCCATTTGCGGTGTAATTTTCCCGTGGCTTCCTCTCTGAGCAGCAGCAGCGGCGAGTATGTAACACCTGCACTGATTCCAAACACGCATGCTCAGGCACCCAAATACAATCCAATAACCCTGCAGCCCTCACACTTGATGAAAAGATACAAGGAGCGATAAAGTCTACTGGGTACTTGGTCATGCCTAGATGAAGGGTATACCAGAAGAGCAATCAGAAGAAGATACTACACTCTGATAAGCCTGCAGCCGCATCGAACCTCAGAGAGATCCCATACTACTAAGTCCCATCACACTAAAGGATAGGCAAGACAGCCGCAATTCTTACCATAAACCATACGTACACCTAACCCAAGAAAAAACAGGTCTCAGCAGGTGAATCGGGTACCCTCCTAACCCGAGCACGAATGGCCCCTTCCGAAAGACTATTGGCACGATGCTCGGAATGCCAGGGGGTGCTCCGACAGCGTCACCAACTCGGAACTTGCAATAAAGAACCAGGTGTAAAAGCCATGGTACGACTTTCATCACGGGAATCAAAACGACCCTCATCGCCTTAATCAAGCTCCACTTGGAATATCCTCTTAAATGTGTCCAACAAGCCCCCGGCAATAATATAACCCAGCCCACACAGAACTAAAACGATGCCTATGAACCCACGAAGGTAACCTAGGTTCTCTTGAACAGAGGGCACCTATACCAACAAAAATCTTTAAACAAAACTTTTCATTCATCATTCATTCATTCATCATTCATCATCATTCATTCATTCATTTCAGATCACGTACCTAATTTCGACTGCGAAAACTGAACATTTATTGACATCGGACACCTGGGGGGGAAAGCTCTAATCAGGCCCGATGAACACTGGCGTAGCAACGGCCGGCAAGTCCCGTCTGCTTACATTAGGGCACCAAGGTACAATTCAGTTATTCTGCGGTGGATATTTAGCCATTGGTCCACGCACCCTATTGGCCTAATCTCCACACTCCTGATGGACCCAGACATCCAATTTTACAACTCGGTGTAAATGACAGAATGAAAAAAATCTCGATATGCTCAAGACTTTGCCTGTCCAATATGACAGTTATTCAATTCAAAGTCACATGGGGACGAGTTTCTTGAGTAGAGCTTGAATCTTAATATGTAACTTTTTGTTTAAACATATTTCCGTCTTTTTTGTCCACCCAGGAATGCCATTCACACAGGTCCACAAGTCAAACAGAAAGAAAACTGTAGAATACTAGCACATCTAGGGAGTCTTATAACAAAATGAAACGTTAATATCTTTAAAAAATACACACAAAACATTTTCTGTTTGTTTAATTGTGCGTTAAATAGTTCTCTATTAAAAACGTTTGAAACGTAAGTTTTGCAGTTACTCCATAAGACTCACAGTTCTCTTGGGAAATAATGCTCTTTTGGGGGCTTGTGTGAAGCCCAGTTCCGCGTAGGGCGTTGCCAGAACAATTAAATAACATTGAAGGGCCGTCCAGATGGAGCACAAATGAAGACGTTTCCGCGACTTTCATCCAGACGGCACTTAACTGCAAGTACATTTACGCCTAAGGGAAACGAACAACTCGCGGCGAGAGCAGTATGCCTTGATTTTTACCCAAAGTCCAAGTCGCAGCGCTTTGCATTATCTGCTTGACGCTGTTTGTTCAAATCCCGGTTCACGTTAGGCATTGGAATTTTTTCGGTCAGTCTTTGACACACTGCGCTGCTACCCGTTCTTGTTCTGTGTATTGGGAATATGTGCGGTGATGGTGGATTTTACTGCCAGTTTGTTCGCTCACATAGCTCCTTTCTGCCGCTACGTTACTTCATCGGCTTCCGCAAGTTACAGAGCATGCTACATATTGGAGGCTTCACTCTATAGAGAGCCTTACTGTAAAGAAGAGAGCGATATTGAGAGATATAAGCCTTTATTGGTAAGCGGGCCTGAAGGCCCATTGGGGGAAGTAAGTTTCATAATGGGATACGTTGAAGTGCTGTAAGATAAAGTGCGCCGTTCTTTGTGGGGTCATTACAGGAAAAGGAGAGAAGACCCGTCGCTCTATGTACTGCTCGAGCAAGACCCCTTGATAGCCCGAATAGTGCGATTACATGAAGATTGGGAGTGTCCACGACGATCTGGAGAATGCTTTGGACGCGACCAGAAATCGTGTTTAGAAATCGAGCCATAAACTGCTGTTCCGTATTATTTGAGTAAGCAATTATGTAAAAACTGACACACTGCGCTCAGACGGAATACCGGTGCGCTTCATAGAACTGCCCCGCGTTCATTAATTCATTGGCCCAAAAGGCCCATCGAGTGAAACACACACACCACACACACACACACACACACACACACACACACACACCACCACACACACACACACAACCCACACACACACACACCACACACACACACACACACACACACACACACACACACACACACACACACACACACACACACACACACACACACACACACACACACACGCTCACACACACGCATGCTCACACACACACGCACCCGCACACACGCACGCGCACGCACATGAACACACACACACGTGCGCACGCGCACGCACACGCGCACACACACACACACACACACACACACACACACACTCACGCCCCCACACGCACGCACACACACAGAGGAATAGAACGAGACACAAACAGGTCACCTCCTAACCACAGACCGAATGGCCTTTTACCAGTTAAGACAACTCCCATGATGCTCGAAATGCTAGTGAGTGTGGGCCAGCCTTACCTGTTACAAGAAAAAATTAAAGCCGTTCCACTCAACGTGAAAGCTGTCGTAAATGCAGAGCAGTGATTCGCTATAACGGCCTGTGGCACCGTTATCCACTTACTGCTACTACCCATCACGCTCTTCGCCTCCCTGTCTCACTTCTCTCTTGATGAATTGAACGGAGGTTTGTCCAAAGCAGTTCAAATTTCCCGCCTTCGCAGTGCTCGCGCGCCCCCTGCCTGGAACGAACAGCCCGAGCGGTTCTCGCACGCGCCGGCACCTTACTGCGCAGTTCACAACGCGTTGTTTTTGGCGGTCCCATCTCCCCGCGAGGGGGACTCGAGTAAATGAGTCGCATAGGGGGTGGGTGTATTGCGTTAACGTTTAGTGTTTGGGGAGTTGGTGGTAGTGAATGCGTTGTATCAGCAGCTTCTTGACGTAGTTTGAATGAGTCAAGGATATAAGGTGTTTTCGTAGCGTCCCATTCTGTGTCGGCTTTGTGGCGCAGTGGGTACAGCACCATGTACATGGCGTTCCGCCCGCAGGATCAGGGGATCGAAACCAGGCGCCGGATAGTATTTTTTTTTCATATAGTGTAGGGGGATGCGGACAACGACGGTGCGGACTACGACGGACGTCAACGCGGGTGACATCGTGAGTTACTGAAATGCTCTGCATTTAAAAGGAACCAACGTGGGACTTTCACAACGGGAAGACGAAATCGCTCTCATCGCCTTCACCAGCACCACCTTGAACGCGGTCATTACGAATCGCCGAACTCCTGGAACACCGCCAAGCCCCCACAATCGCTCAACCCATGTCACTCAGGACTACGGCGCCGCCAAGGAAGCTACAACAGGCGATCCAGGGGTTTCCCGTGCAGAAGGGATCTGTACCGGCAAGAAATCGACATCATAAAATAAAGCTTTCATTCGTTGAATAAATGCAGGCGGGGAACTTAGTTACAACTTCAAGAACTGCGCATTTATCTACAACGGACAAACAATGACAAAAAACTCGAATGGGGCATGATGACTACTGGCATAACCACCGCCAGCAAGTCCCCTCTGGCTACATTCCGCTGTCTAGTCACTATTCAATAGTCGTTAAGCCGGTACAGATTTTACCAGTGGTTCACGCAGCCCATCACCCTGGCTGGCATTACCTCAAAGGGCGCAACCTATAAGATTTTCCAAGGGGTGTGAATAAAACTGAAATGTGCAATGGCGAGGTATTTTGAAGGTTTTCTTTCGTACTGCCCGGAACTTAGAGTCATGTGTGACCAAGGAGGAAAAAGCAATTTTTAAACCTCCTTGTGTATGACAATGTGCATTTCAACTAATTCTTGGTTGTTAAAGAACAGAAGACTGCAATAAATTTGCATAAGTATTTGATAAGTCAGCAAACCTGCCCAAAAATTTCAAAAAGTTAAAACAAAATTTTGTGTTTACCGTGTTTCTACGCAGCGGTTAATAAAGCAACAAAATATTAATTTGGAAATAACTAAAAAATAAAGCCATAAATCTGCCTCTTCCTAATTTTGAAACAGCAATAGAACGAACGTAATGGCAAAATGTTTGCCGGCCTCACACACTTTCTTCGGCGTGTGTATAGCGTGCAACGCATTAAAGTTTTGCGAAAGCGGTAGTAGTTAGGGGAACAGTTTGAGTCATGCGCACTTAGGTTAGTTCGAAACACTTCTATCGAACACTTGTTATATTAGTGGTAATAAATATTGCAGCGTTCGTCTTGTATTCTGTTGAACGCTCGCTGTATTCGGGATCTGATTTGATTTTTTTCTGTTTCTTTAAGGCACCGCTGTTACAGGTCACTGCGCACTAGTGTATGGTTTGAAATACATAAAAAACAAGTTGGGTGGCTCAGGTGAGAAGTTTCTCGCCCCGCTGTAGTCTGCTACACTCCGCTTGTGGGAGCCAGCAGTGCTTGCGCTGGAAATCCCCCGTTTTGATGCTTCAGTCCATTGAAGAGCGTATTTCTAGTAATTCAGTAATTTGTGCCGGCTTCAGACACACCTGAATAATTTCAAACTGTATCCCCCACAAGTTTGCAACACACGAAGAGAGAGACGACACCTTTCTTCAAAGTATCGGTCAGAAGATCAGGTGTAACTAATTTTTTCTAGCTTATTCATAAGGTTCAACGCTCGGAGCTCTTTGATAAGTATTCAAAACGCGTACTCGTCCCTGCAGTACTTTTAAGATGCTCGTATGGAGGCTCAAGAGTCTCAATGCTACGATCCAAGCAGCGGGCCCCTATTCGCACATCGCAGCGCAGAAAATAAGGGGGCTGTCTTGTATTTCTTTCGTTGACTTGTGTCAGATGACGGTTTTTTTTTCTGTGCCCGACCCATTATTTTTGTGCACTGTCCCGAACGTCTTATTAGTAGGTTTGGGGTTGTATGGGATTCTCACAAAGATTGTGTGGATATTTTCTTCAGGCTGTGTGGCATACATTCCCTCCTTCACAAATTGGTTTTCCTTATGGCTGCATGCAAGAAAATGTATATTTCAGCGTGAGTGGTTTAGTCCCATCGAAATACAAAGAGAAGGTTTGTTGTACGCCACCGTCATCGCGCCTCAGACAACGTTGTCCGGTGTACTCGAAGGCAAATTTTGAGCTCCGAATGTCTAACGTAACCATCGTTATCATAACGAACTGAATCTCAACCTCAGCAGTGACGACATGATTACGGTGTTGAAGGCTTTATATACTCTCTAACGAACGCAATAAATAGTATACGTGCATATATAAAAAGAAATGAAATCGACGAATATTTCCAGGTAGCTCTTTATTGTTTTCCAACTATTATTTCCGGGCGTAAAGAAGAAAATTAATCTAACGCTCTTGTCTTGGACTGAGGACCCGGCTAACTAATCCACTCAATTTTACGGGTAAATAAAGTTTTCTTCTCCGGCTCCTCCTTTTGAGGGCAGCTTTCCTGTAACGGGAATCTAAATATTGAGAAGATATGGCTGTGGGCCTAGCACCGACTCTCCGCGCTGCGCACAAGACCGGCTTCGCAATGAAAGGGGCGACGCCGGCAATGTTTCTTCCGTAGCGGTATCGAACACCATACGTTAAATCAGGCCTTGACCTAGTGTAGGCGTTTTTAAGTCTATTCTTATGACAAAAAGTTACGCACGGGCAAAATGTGGTGCGGACCATCATCAGACGTCAACCGAGCGCAAAGAAACAGCCGGGAGTGCGAGCCCGAGTGAAGCGGACGACAAATGCGAGAATTCCTAAGCCGACGTCATGGAGGCGCGCTTCGCAGTGCTGCCCGTGGTCGTGCCCACCGCCAATCTCTTAATTTTTACTCAAGCAGCCACGCAATTACCCGTCGCTCACGAGCTCCTTTCTAGAAGAGGTTTGCTTACCGCCTGACACGGTTTGCTTTCCTATCCGCGTCACCTGAGGCTTTCAAATTTCTTCAATAGTCTACTACGTGCTTGGCCGCTGCGAGTACCTGCCGCCATATATTGGTAGAGGGCACAGCTATGGTGGATTCCACTCCAGGTTTGTTCGCTCGCATGGCTACTATCGGCGCTGTCTTACATAATCTGCTGCGGCCATGTTACATCGCATACAATATATGGAAGGCTTCGCAGTATGGAATGCCTGGTACTAAACGAGAGAGAGAGTGAGAAAGAAAAGCCTTTATTGCTGAGGGTGCTGTAGGCCTGATGTCAAAAAGGGTATAAAGGAAAGGGCAAGTTCAAGTGGAGTAACGGGAAGTGGGCGGTACTCTTGTGGTTGCGTTACCGAAAGAGGTTAGTAAACCCGTCGTGCTTTACTACTCGAGCAATACCGCTTCAAATTTCCAACAAAGTGATTACATCAAGAGTGGTAGTGTCAACCAGCCTACCGAGTTGTATTTACGATTTCGGTTGACTTACTACAAAATGTATAGAGAATATAGACATAAACAGCTCCGCTCTAATGATGAGATAAATGATAAATGGAGAATGAGGGAAACTGCGCTCTCGGAAAATACCGGTGCGCTTAGTACACCTACCCTCCAATTTTGAAGTAGAAAGCATAAAAGGCCCACTGAGTGAAAAGGCCTGCGTACGCATCTGTAAAGGCGAAACGACTCCTACGTTCTCGCTGACTACCCACGCGAGCATGCGCCAGACTGAAGTCGCCATTATCTGCCGCGAGCTACGTGGCTATGAACGCGATTACATGCGCCAACTGGGTATACGTCGTCACATAGAATCCATCCATAATTTCTGAAGGTGCCGAGGTCGGAGAGGCGCGGAATGCGCCTGCATCACTAAGCGGCGCAGCAGTCGCCATGGAGTCATGGTACTGGAGTAGGCGCACCGCAACACTCAGGGCCAGTGGTGCAGCCGCTACTGTACCTCGCGGAACCGAGTAGCATGCCACCATTCGCAATGGCGGCATATCCATTCCGAACGCATGGACGTCCTGAAAACGACACGCGCCGCACGGAATTCACAGCGATGTCAGTGCGCCACAGGTGCGTGGTTCGAGATGCAATTGTATTTTGATGTGTCTCGCCATGTCACCCCGTCGCAGTGCCGCAAGGGCGAGCGAGACAAACATTATTCCTTTTTTATTAAAGCGAACGCTTTCCTAGTAGGACCCATGGCGTCCTGTCACAAATATAATGCATTTCCCCGTAGACGGCTGGGTCGACCGAATAGATCTGATAAGATCGCTGGACACCTGGGGCGTGCTTCAAACCGGGCTGTCACTGCGTCAAAACTCATACATTGAAATCTGCCAAAAAATCACCGCTCTAAATACGACGATACGCGCATCGATCGCGAAGGTACCATGGTGTCTAATCCTTAATGTCATTCCTTAATCTCATGAACCACGTATTGGTATACATTTTCCTTGTTCGTAGGTGCTCTTACGTAGGATTTGAAAAATCATCACACAGGTTCGTTCTTGGGTTGCGATATGGGCCTTCGAAGTTTTATTGATATAATCGTGGCACATTCAGCGTAGGTTTCAGGCACTGTTGTTGCGGTTTTTTTAGTGCGAGAAAACTTTCGCGCTTCTCTTTGCTTTACATAAGATGGAATGGTAAAATTTTGATTACAAGTTGAATAACAGAGGGATAATTTCATTTCAGTGAGGAGGCGATTCTGCGATGAACGTTTCCTTGGCAACGGTTCGCGATAAGTAAGGTCCACAGAACCCTTTACACAGGTGGCCACTTCTTTTATGAGTCGGCGCTGACAACAGAAGCGGTAAGCACGCCGGGTATCAGGCATTTGTTGGACGCTGCAAAAGGGCTCTGTGATGAGATTTTCAGTGACCAGAATCGCTAAACGTATTAACAATGCGCCCCCTTGGGCACGAAGCCAAAAACCGAAGCCTGGAGCTTATGCCAAGGAAGCACCCCGTCACCGGCAACTGTGGTCGAAGGAGCCATCGCTTTTGGTTTCCGTGCAGCGGGTCTTGGAATTATAGAAAATGTTTTTCCGCAATCTATTCCCTTTGATTTTATTTATTTGTCTGTTATGTTATCCGGCCCCAGGCCGCACCCAACTTTCTTATGTTGTCTAGAAGTGAGGCGCGCATTTTCGTCTCTTTTGTGTGCCGCATGTGCTTTATTTCTTTAACTTCAAAGCAGTATATGATTTTCCTCCCCCCCCCCCCCCCCGCCTTTCGTTCAGGGTGTTCACCCGATTACTATCGGCGCCGCCTCCGGGGCCTCCTTCCTCACCACCGCTCCCACCCCTTTTCACAACTATTTTTTTCCCTTACCTCTACGGATGCCTCTTTGGGAAGTTGCTCAATCGGCAGCTAACAGCGGTATTGCGGTAGTCAGATGATTAGGAAAAAATGAACAGAAGCGCCGATGGGCGTAAAAAGATGCACTGACGATTACTTTGCTCCCTAATATGAAATTTGTACGCAGCGTGAGCTACAGTCTTCTTGGTCACGGCGCATTTCTGCTGCGTCTCCCGAAGTGTTCGCATAATCAGCAAACGCATGGCTGCATGCGCTAATCTGCTTTTACTTCTGAACGCGCCGTCGCCGTTGGCCAGCATGTTGCAAATCGTGTTTGAACCTCCAGTGCAAATTTCACGTGGTTCGGATAAGAACCGTAGGAGGGAGCAGCGAGCATGTACTTGCAAATCGTCTTTGAACCTCCCGCGCAAATGCCACGTGGTTTGGGATACCGGAGGATGGAACTGCAGAAAATAGAACAAAAGGGCACTCTTTGGTGGCTGCGCATTAGACATGTGTGAGGGAAAGGCACTGAGAAAGTTGACGCCCTCGCCGCACTTGTCGTACTCCATTTCACCCTTCGCTAGACACTCCTCTCAAGTGTTTTTCTTTCGTCGCGGCTGCGTTTGTTCACTCTGTTACGCTGACATAAACAGACGCCGCTCCTGCGAGCCCCAGGAAAAGGCTACCATATTGCTGCCCCCTAAAACGTCCGAAACCCACCGTCACCGTTTCTGCTGAAAGTCCACTTGGCGAAGTAGCCGGGAATCCCTCCCGGTTGAAGAGGAAATTGCCCAGTTGGAACGCCGGCGTGAGCCAATATTCCTTTCTCAGCTTGGAAGGCCTTCCGAGGGACATTTTCGTCGGTGTCTTTCACGCCTATCTATCACCGGTTGCCGGTATATGCGTGCGTGATTTGCACATGAAAAAAGGGAGGCGCGCACAACTAGGCTTCATGTCACTACCGATGAAATGCCCGTTGTGCTATTGTGAGATTTAGCAGTCAAAATTAAATGGCTAAGTGCGCCTAGTCGGCTGGGATCCTTAATTGCGGGGTTCGAGTGCGGGTTGATGTGTTACACAAACATCTTACACAGACAGTAAGATGCCTACAAGGGAGAAGGGAAACGTACAGCCACCGGTGTGTACGCGTGAATAGCGCTCAAGGGCTTCCAGGTTTTAAATCGTTATGGGACGGATGCATGCCGCTCGTTTGGAGGAAGAACAGCAAGAATTGAAGTTTTGGCACGAACACAAGTGCGAATTGGCGCAAAATGAACCAAAAGCTGCTAGTGCCGCCGTTAGCGCCTCAAGTTCAGCTCCTCGAGTAAAGGCGAGTCCCTCCCTAGTGAACAGCAACTTTCCCGTTCCGAAGGCCGGTGTGAGTCAAAATCAGTTCTTCAGAAAGCCTTCTAAGGACATTTTCCACCGCGTCTGTCTCTTCTAAGCCCACACACATGCCCGGTTGCGGCTCATGAGTGCGCAGGTTTGGTGTGGAGATTAGTGGGAGGGAGGAGGGGGGTGTACACGCGCAGCAATAGGTTTCATTCCCGCACAGATGGATGTCATTCCATTGTACTGCTGCGAGGTTTAAACACGGACGTTAAACGGCCCAGAGGTACCTGTCCGGAATTCTTAATGGTAGAGCGGATTGGGTTTGTGTGTTGCACAAACAGCACGATGCTTACAACACGGGTAAGACAGCGGAGCTCGATATTTGTCTCCAAGAACAAAGCTTGCATCCTTCAGCGCTCATTCAGCTAATTGGCTAGAAAGTATGCTCCATCGCAAATACAACAAACGTGTTTTGGTCCGTTCACTCCATGAACTGCGTCCAGCTTTGCAGGTCATCCTTCTTTATGGAGTGGAAGGGCATCTATTTTTTAGTATGGGTGTATCGGCTGTTATCAGTAGATAAAATGTTGGTCTTCGATCGCCCACCTTCCTACATCTCACTCGATGGTTCACGATTGCCTTAAACCCAGGTATAAATTCTCGCCAACGCAAACACCACTGCATTCTTTTCGCCGACCCGCGTCAGCGCACGTGACTTAATTGACGGCTTCTACACCGCATGTATTCTTTAATACCAAAGTGTATACCTCTACCACAACGGTTTCATCGCCGTTGGCAAAAACAATTTCAGTGAGAAAATGATTAGTGTTGTGATTAGTGTTGTGAGATAGCCGCATCTACGGCCTCGCCGTTACTTTCGACCAGGTCGTTTATTAACACTACCGAAGATCCTGCACAACTGGCACCTTTGGACACTCTCCAGTTGCTGAAATAATGTTACCCGAGTAATTTTTGATTGGCATTCGGAATAACGTCAGTCGCTCGCAGCCGCAGAGCAGGGAGCACAAGCTAAGTCTACCAGCGCTGGCCGACAAAAGCCGATAAAGAATATAATGCCAGTCCCCATGAACGTTTAGAGCGCGAGCAAACGCCACGTAATGGGAACTGACCAATTATCATTGCGGCGGCACGGAACGATAAAAGAAAACAGTGCAAATATTCGGTACCCTTATCCAGTGACACTAGACGAGCCCTCCCGACAAGACTGCCGAGGCTTTCAGCAACATTTGATACCCTCATTTATTACCACTTTAGGAGTTCCCAACACATTTGCTGGAATCCATTTCCGAAGGGTGGCAAGGCGAAATTTTTTTTATTTAAGTTTTAGCAGAGAACAAGTTCGCTCCAATAAAATTTGTTCTTTGGGAAAACCTGCGTACGCTTGGGCTACGTTACAAAAAAAAAGCTTCAAACTAGTTAGAAATGGCAATGCTTATGATTATAGACAACAAGGGGTTTCAAAAAAAAAACCTAACACATGATTTCTAGAAGTTGCATGGCTCCCAACTTTTTCTCCATGATATAAAATCCCTAATACATGCCAATGTTCGAACAAGTACACGGATGTTGCAGAAAGCGTAACGGGAAATGACAAGACATGGTCAGGGATGTGTCCTTGGTATACGACCAGTGGTTTGAGTGCTGTAGTATCGTGATAAAGCGTATTTGGAATGCAATTTGTATCCTGTACTTTTTGGTATTCAACTAAATTCGCCTTTTTAGAAAGCATTCTACAGACATAAAACACGCATGAAGGTATATACAAGGAAAAGCGCAAAAAATAGTTGTAATCAAAGTCTAAAGGTATGGACCATTTTTTCCCCTAAGAAAAAAAAAGGTTCTGCATTTGTGGAGTCGCGAGCTGAAATGTTCATTCGGACAACGCGTTCAAGTACAATATCTGCTGCTACATGCTATCTGTAGTGTCAGTGTGGTCGCTGCATTTGATGTACTGTGATTTTGTTAAACGATCAGGCAATGAGAGGCTAGTGACAAACCGTTGGTAAAGCTAAGTTTCAGTTTTTGGTCTACTTTCATGATTACCTGCAGGGACAGAAATTCACCTTATGAGAACGAGTCGGTGCCGCTGCGTTTGCTTTAGGTAACCTGGTATAAATGTGTGTCTCGACGTCGTCTTGCCGTCACCGAAAACAACACCTAAGTTTTCGTTGTTGTATTCGCAGTAAAAGTACATTGACGCTTTCTATACCTTCCAAATGCCCAGAACAATTAGAAAAATGGTGGTGGTATATGTTTTTCTTCTACCGCTCAATGATACGAATAATAGCATACATAAAATGAACTGAAAAAGGCAATTCGAAAGACCCATACAGTGTGTGTGAAGCCGCAGGTGAAACGAATGGACGGAGGGAATGCTTTAATGTATGCTGAAGAAGTTATCATCACTAATGACAGGGTTTGCTACTTACGATGGTGGTGAAGTTGCTGAGGTGACAACGGGAAAGAAAGAAAAAAAGGGTGAACATACCATGAATAAATAAAAATGGCAAAAGTAAAAATAAAAATTATTGGAAACAATGACATGGAATTAACATACATGAAAAGCATGTCGACGGCCTTAAGGCTAGATAACCTTATAGCCGCCTGGACGTGCCTTTACGCTGCCCGATCTCACTGCCTGCTTCAACTCCTTCTACAGCTCCCGCGCCTTATGCAATTACGTACTCTGCCCTCAGACATCTCGGCACGCAGGTGAAAAAAGCTTATTTGTCCCTCAACAACTTTTACTGGTGTTCCGGGCATGTCTCAAGCAACTGGAAAAGAAGGCGCTTAGTGGCTGTACTGAAGAATGGTAAGTCTTTATGAGATATTTCTTCCTACGGGGCAGGGAAATTGACTAGCTGTCTAAGCAAAGTGATAGAGAGTATGGTAATCGCTCGTCTGGAATGGGTTATGGAAAAGCATGGCTTGAACCCAGACACCATGACAGGTTTCTGCAGAGGACATTCATCGATGGACAGCGGTATTGACCTTGTCGAGAATGTACAACACGGTTGTTGTCTGACAGATTCCATGTGCCTAGACATTAGGAGAGTATTTGATATTGTATCTCATGAGCACATGCCTATTGGGGCACGGTTGCATCAGTGGATAGCCAGCTCTCTCCGCGGACGGATCGTTTTTATGTCCACAATTTTGGCTGGGACATTCCATCACGCCGTCACTCATGGCGTTCCACAAGGAGAACTACTCAGTCCTCTGATATTTACCCTGGCTCTGAGATGTATCACTACAGTTCTTCCCAAAACAGTGTAAATATCGGGTTATGTTGATAATGTATGCTTATGGACAACAGGTGTACGCAACTTCACGTGTACGCGCGACTTTATAAAGCAGTACAGCAAAAGCTCGTTAATTCGGATTTCACGGGACCCAGAAAAATGTCCGAATTATCCGAATGCCGAAATAATGAATGAACAGGAAAAACCAACATTAAAATCACGTTGGAGAAGCATACCTTTATTTGATGATTTTGTAATATTCGTCTGATTTTTCGCGCAGATTCCGGCTGACATTACAATTTTTTTAACACTTCCAAGTCGCCAACAGCACGCAAACTATCGAAACTGCCCAGGCAAACATCCTTCAATATCAAAAGCGCCTCCGAGACTTCTCGTGAGGTGCAATGAGGTCGCCGCTGCATGTCCTCGGATGACTCTTCGTCAGAATCGTGGTCCTCCTAGGCGCCCGTGACATCTTTAATAATTTCTTCATTGGTCACGAGACCAGTCGTGGTGACACAATCATCAATCGCGATGTGGTCCTGAAGGGTCACATCTGTGGGAAGGACAGCATAGAAGGTCGGGGAGTCATCGTCGGTGGACTCGGTTGACACGTCCTCGTACCCATCGCCGGCTACTGCCGCATGATCGGGCCTCCCAAAACCGTGTGCCAAAACCAGTTGGCGATGACTTGCGGAGGTGTATTTTGCCACACGTGGGTGATGATGTGCACTGCGCCGAGTAAGTCCACCTGATACAACTTTCCAACTTCTGAGCATAATATCATTCGCTCTAGCAGGTGCTTGTGGTACTTTGAATTCACGTTGTGATTGAAACCCTGGTCCACCGGCTGAAGGGCCGATGTAGCGTTGGGCGCCAAAAAACTACTTTGATGCGCTTCAGTTCTACTGTACAGTTATGGGCACTGCAGGTGTCAACAGCCATAATTATCTTGCGGTTCTTAGAGGAGAAGTTCCAGTCTAACTTCTGCAGCCAGCCTCGAAAAGTGTCGGAGGTCATCCAAGCCTTTCTGTTCGCTGTGTACTCGACCGGAAGGCTTTTGATGATTTTAAAACAAACGTGGCTTATGCGCCTTCCCGACGACAACAAGTGGCAAGCGCTCCGTGCAAGTCACATTGGCGGCAAGAAGCACAGTTATCCTTTGCATGCACTTCTTGCCACCAATGCACGGGTCACCTTTGAATGTCACAGTCTTGTCGGGGAGAGCTCTGAAAAACAGAGCAGTTTCGTCCGCATTGAACACGTCACGTGGTTCATATGCAACGATGTCCTCAAGCAGCGTCACATTTCTCGACTCGGCAGTCATGGTTTCGTCAACGCGTGCCTTTTCATTGCGCACACTTCTGAAGACCAGTTCGTGTCTCTCCCGAAACCTCGCGAACCACCCTTCTGACGCTCAGAAAGATTCAATGTTCATCATTGCAGCGTACTTCTCACCTTGTCCTATGATGAGAGGTCCACTCAAAGGCAGATTCGCGTTGCGATAGTCAGTAACCCACCGCAGCAAAGCTTCTTCCAGCTGGGGATGATCTGCGGTTCACAACTGCTTTCTTTATGCATGAAACTTCTCGCTTTAGAAGGCCTGAAGAATCTGTTGTTCATTATTAACCTACGTTCCCAACATGCTCCGCTTCACGTTGTGCTTGGTCATAACGTGCTGTCACGATTCGCCGTTCTTCAAAGCTTGCAAAATTTCCACTTCAGTCCCCAAGCACTTGGCTGCGTACTTCTGCCGCTTTGCCGGCGTTGCCATCACTGTAGCGCACGATGGTGGTGGCATGCAAAGGAAGTGGAGCAAAGAAAGAAGACACCGAGGTTCGGGAATGCTACAATCGCCCCCACTTGTTGATGACGATGGCGATGCCTGTCAGCTTTCCGTTTTACTCCAGTGGTTCCAGCGCTGCTAAATTACCACACTTTTGTGTAACGGCAGCCGTCAGAATTCGCCCGAATTAAGCTGTGCGGGGCGGAATTCTGACGAATTAATGAAGGTTTGGTCTCTAAGACTAACATGCGTTTTGGCAGGGACCTATACAGCCATCCGAATTATCCGAATTTCCAAATTCACGGGTGTCCAATTAACCAGCTTTTACTGTACTTGACATCTTGACGTACCTACGCTGCCACGGACTTGAAAAGTCAACGTCCAAGAGTTCCAGAATACCATTTGCATTAAAACCCTCGATATTCTACCCGGTAAACATCGAAGCTAGGTGCTGTTATCCCGTGGATCACTCACCACAAATTTCTCGGTGCGACGATTGATGGAGATCTCTCGCAGTCAAAACATGCCTCTGCACTATGAAGGAAAATAAAGTTTTACTCATGTCCTTCAACATTGGGCAAAGAAATCATGGGGTTCATCGGTTTCGTGGCTGTGACACCTTTACCAGGCGCTCTTTATTGGCTGTTTACGGTACAGAGCACCAATACTTTGTAAGCTGCAGCGATCATCACTTGGAGTGCCTTCAAAGTGCGAAGGCACTACCTCTACGTATCTGTTTGGGCTTGACTCGGTGCACATCAACATGTGGAACAATCGCAGTTTACGATTACCTCATGGAAGAACCTATTCATGAGCACCTCCGACGTTGACAAGACATCAATGTCTATACAAGAGATTCTGCCAAGACAGCAATGACCCGACACTACGTTGATGGGCGCAGATATACCGATTTGGAAGTCGGTGGGAATGAAACCGGAAGTCAACATAGCGAAACCTGTGCAAAGGCTATGTTCTCGTATGTGAACGTTATTTAATTGAATTTGATAAGGTTAGAGGTTGCATCCTAAATAAAGATTAGAACATAAGTAATAATTATTTTTTCTCGTTTGTTTTTTTGCGTGCGCAACATTTAAAAATTATGTAAGGCTTTTAGTTAAAAAAATTAACGCCTTAAAAGGGAGTTTCTGCAAAATTTGTAAACAAAGAAAATTATCAGTTATAAAACAATGTTAAAAATTGCTTGTTTTTAATTTAAAAACCCTTTTTTCTTGTCTTTCTCAAAAAAAAATCCAAATCAGAATGCTCTTCAATCTGTTGTGGTTTCGTGATCCTAGAGTAAAGTGTTTAAAATATAGATGTTGCGGTTGTTTGTTTGGCCTTGTCAAGCGCACGGCTTTTATAGAACGATTCACTAATGCTGAAGCGCTGTTATGACGGAACTCAAATCGAGCAGTACCCGTGACATTTACCTAGCCGGATCTGCCGGATAAAACTACCATGCGAGGGAAACTACCATGCGACGTTTGCAGCGGCTACAACAACCACAGCAGTGACGTGTAAAGATTACAAACCGTTTTGCGATATTATTAGAGTACATGCAAGATCATAACCTTCATAGACAAGCAGTTGCATTTGTCGGTATGTTATTTTTATGAAACACTTAAGTTCCTTTGTGAAGAACCATATTTTTTGTAAAGCAGAATAAAGTTCGTGTGCTATATATTTGCAGTGTTGTACGAAAAAGTTGTGGTTTGGGTTCGCTTCAGCATGTTCCCACGCTTGCAACATTATCTGGGATTGCACAATTCAGGCCCATTTTACCGCTGTGTGTACTCCTTGATAAGAAACAATTTGAATTTGTAAAAAAATATGCATATGCAGTTACAAGTTGAATCAAACAATGTCAGCGAAGCGTCGCAACGCCACTCTAGGGCTATTTTACGACTACCGACGCCAAAGCCATATAGTCATCTTTGGACAAAGAAACGGCATGTCAGGCAACTCGGTTGGCTGAGACGTAAAGTGAATTTGTTCTTTAACGTCGTTATGACCGTTGCAGGAACAGTCTGAACGCGGCCTAATGATTGCATAAGCATTATTGTTCATTTATGTTGATTTCATGAGCTCTACTATGTTCAATGGCCCTAGAAGCTGCAAAATGGAGGAATATTTTTCAGGACGCAGATCATGTCTCAAAGCAGTTTTCACTTTGTGATATGCTGCAGACGATTCATTGGCGGTTCGTGTTGCCGCGGACCAGGCGCCCTGATGTCAAACAAACATAGATAGAGTGATACAAATGGTTATAGGAAATCGCCAAGAAGATGCAGAATAAAAAATGCATTTGAACTGGTTTTGCTGCTATGAATGGCTTGCGCTGACGTCATCATTTCTGTAAGGGTTCCTACCCGCACGCACGCTGAAAGGCTGAAGTCCTATCTGCTGCGGTTATCTTTGCAACAAAAAAAAAACGTTGGAGATGGCTCACAAGAAAGTGCTGCGACGATGTCGTACAAGCCACGAATACAATTTCCAGTACACGTACCCATCGCGGGCTGTATATCGCCGGAGGCCTGCAGAAAGTATTGTTCAGAGTTTTCTGACAATGTTTTCAACCTCCTCCGGTGTCCTTTTGGTTTTAGCATCAGCTAGAACAAACCAGGTGTTCCGCCTCAATAGTCTAGTGATATTATCGTGCGCTCTGGAGGGAACGCCCACGTTAGAAATACAGCACTGCTAGTTCTCTTGCGGGGAACGTTTTTTAGATGCGGAGCATCTCTTGGTTTGGGGTGATGTCGCTTGTCCATGCCCCGTCCGCAGTGTCCTCTGATGAAGATTGTGGCCGGATGCCCCTAGGGATTGGCCAACCAAAAAATCCATCACGAGATAGCTTCGCGTTCAGCCACCGTCGTCATCTTCCCGTAGGGGAACCGCTGAAGAAGAAGAACGCAAAGGTGCGAAGAAGAGGGCGTGTACGTTGCTCTCACGCGGTGCACCAACGTCAACAACCTTTACCTCACCAACGCTTAGTTCCGAATTATCTCTTGCTCGGGGCATGTCTCTTGTCCATGCTCCGTCCGCAGAGCCTCTGATGATGACTGTGGCAGGATGCACCTAGGTATTGGCCCACCAAAGAATCCATCACAAGATAGCCTCGCGTTCAACCCCCGTCGTCATCTTCCCGAAGGGGAACCGCTGAAGAAGAAGAAGGAGAAGAAGACAAAGCTGCGAACAGGAGGGCGTTTACGTCGCTCTCAGCCGGTGCACCAACGTCAACAACCTTTACCTCACCAACTCTGACGGAGACTACTGGTTCTACCGCTGAGACGACAACATTGACCAGAACATGATGGACAAGTTTCGCGCCTGGAGAACCACCGCCTACTCACCGTCACACAACAGTACTTGCGTGCCTTTGCCACCGGTGTGGACGCGGACGTGGAATTCCCTCTGGCGCTACTAAACACCAAAGCACTCAACATAACGGCAACACCATTGGACCACACGGAACCCCCATCATGCTTCGCATCCTCATCAGGGTGTTTTTTTATTGTAAAATGTTTTATTCGCTCCATTCTCCGCATTATGTTTGTATATAACAACGTTTGGATATCTTTATTTCGGTGTAATGTTTCGACGTGGTTTATCAACCCATTTGCGTTCTGCCTCTCACATGAAGTTCAGCACATGTACATATAGCTGACCCGATATTGGTATCTCTCACGCCAAATACTGAAATATAAATTAACTGGCAAGAAACTACTTTGGCCGAGACAGGCGGAGCAGATTGCTCCGCTCCCTATTTTACTATTTACCACCATGGAAACTTGTCGCCGAACATAATCGGATCAAACCCCAATTATGCAAGCCAAGCAATACATCGCCTCCGTGATACGCCATCAAGGCTTGTCTGACGGAAATGATACGACAAAAACGTTGTAAAGTTACTCGCACCACCCTACGATGCTCGTGACAATTTGCCCCCGATAATTGTTTTTCTCATTTGGCAATGCTGACTGTAGAATGGCATTGCATGTTCCATGGGCTGCTCCCACGGCGCTGCAATATAACTGGGCCTAGAGGCTACTGTGTTTAAGCAGGGTGTTCTTATTTCTTTCACATCCTCCGGTTCCTATCTGTGCATGCCCGCTTGGTTTGTTGAGGAACTGAGCAGGTATACTAAAAACAGCACGCATCAATTACACTATTTTTATTTATTATGTTTATGCGGATATCTCCAGAAAACATCTGCCAGGAATGTTCACAAGATTGTAACCCCATACGAAGGTGCTGGGTTGTTTTTTGCATTTTAGGAAAATGTTGATAACAGTCGCATGAAAGCATTTTAAAGGCACCGAAAGCATTTGTAGCCCAAATAAAAATGCTTGCGGCCCGAACGATGGTCTTTCCTTTTTCAGGTTCTATGCAAACTTTTACTACTAATTTGTATCACGCCTACGTGGCGCTTCGACAAGTAGCGCTGCGTCCACTGCAAGCCGTAGGCTCTCTTGTTCTTTTTGTTAATGTATCGCTCTAGTAGAAAGGCGTTTTACAGCGCGTTCTAGGTTTAGTGAGCGGTATTTTTTTGATACCAAGGCTTGGAGTAAGACCGGTGTTCACCGGCCGCACTGAGAAAAAAAGCGAACCTGGCAAAGAAAAAGAATAAAATTAGTGCACATGATGGGCCGCCCAGGCACAACGCAGAAATTCTCTGGGTAAGCTGAATCCCGTTGGCTCTGGGTGTGGTCGTGGGCTATGCAAAGCAGTATGGAAGTTATTCCACCGTTGCCGTCCTTGATTGAAGCACCATTTTTGTCTTACGCTTACCAATGAAATGAATTGCTCGAAGCGAGTTTTTCACGAGATAATTTCTTATCCGTGCCTTTGTTTTTTATGAAATCCGATATAGCCAATACCAAAGACACGTAAAGTTGGGAGTACCGCTTATTTGAGCGTTCACCTTTGTTAATCATGAACCACGGTAAACATATTTTGGAGTCGTCTCCATCCTCAGTGTGGAATTTTTCTGCATTGACGGCGTGCGTTGGGTTGGACAAATTATTCTTTCACCTCAAGAAAACTGTGAATGTCGCACTAAGTATTTCTACCCGCATGAATGACCCGTGTGTAAGCGCCGTCAAATAGGTCGATAGCGCTGCTCGTGTCGCAATTAAGACGGCGAGACAGAATAAATTTCATGGAAAACGAGAATGTTAGCGAAGCCATTCCGCGGGCTTACTCCCCAGAATATAGAAGAAAAATAATAGAGAAATGTATTCGCAAAATGAAAGACGTCCACAGAAATGACTTGGTGGGGTAGTTGGTGAGGCATAATAAAACAGTTGCCAGAGCACGCAGACGAGGACACAAAGCAAGACGCAACAGGACCGAAATGCTTTGTCCTGTCGTTTTTTGCGTTTCTGTCGTCGTGTGCTCCCGCTAGGTAACCTTTTTCATCTGCAAAGCGTCGAATGTTGCGGAGAAATATCCGAGTCGCATTCAAACGTTTTTTTCACAATTATCTGTCCAGTTCTGTGCTGCGACGAAACACCATGAGAAGTTTGGTTGCACGGGAATCCTGATTGAGCCCCGACCTAGGACACAAAGTAGCCATCTAATGAATGCCCCGCTTGAAGCAGCTGGCAGGAAACGTAATAGCAGCTTACTGCGTGTGCACGATCTACTGTGAAGCAAAAAAGGTGAGGATGCCTCCTGGGTTTTGTATACGACTTTATGCAGCACGCATTTAGGTAAACAACGAATAGCTTCCCCATTTTTTGTTCACTTTCAGCGCGTCACCTGAATGCGACATTTTCCGTAGCACAGCCATCAGGCGGTCATGGTGTTTCGAACGCAGAGAAGTTCTTAATACTGGAAATAGGAATCCCTCAAGCTCTTTCTCTCCACGTTTTAATACTGGGCGGGAAAAGGGTCCTATTGAAATTGAGTAAGGATATGTAAAATCGCGCCCTTTAGGAACCATGGTGTTTGCGTGCGCTTCGTTCCGTGGCTCTGAATGCTTTCCGTTCAAAAAGGAGAGCATGCACATATACGAGGACGTTAAAAGCATTTCAGCCACATATGCATATGCGGCCGCAATGGTTTTGGGCCCCAGCTATACAAAGGGCCGGAAATTCAAAAGATTACGTTACTAAACAAGGAAAAGCTTCGTTAAGGAGGTCACGAAGAGTGCAGTAGTTCGCCATACATCGTGTCTCTCGCCGATGCCATGTTTTCTGTAGAATAGTGTTGTGTGTCTGGGTATATAAGCCACCACAGCCTTTTACAAAAACTTGTTAGGTCTTGGCGCTTGATTTGTCGATTCGATAAACAGCCCGAGCGAACCGCCACCAAGAAAAAACTCATCGGATACTTCTTGCGGTAAATTTTGCCTTTTTGTTCCTCTTCCGGGTATTCATGAGGTGCTTTTAGTAAAAGGCAATAAGCTGTTTGAGGTACAAAGTAGGTACAAGGTGCGGGTGCTGCATAGCTTCCATATTTCATCATCATCATTCGCCATCGTTATCATCATAGCATCACCATCAGCAACAACAGCCCACTAGATACCCTTCAGGACGAAGACCTCTCCCATCGACTTCCAATGCCCCTGCCCCGGTATGGACTCATGAATAGGGCTCCAACCCGTCTGACACCGGCAAGGGTCACATGAAATGGGCTCAATAAAAGTTGTTTCTCTCTTCCTCTCTGCTCCGCGCCGCTGGAGTGAAGGTCCAAAGAACGGGCATTACTATACTAAGATATCCGTATAATGCCACATCGGTAGTAAGAGCTTGAGGTCAAACATTCCGAGCACAGTGTTTGCAGGAATTGACATTTGTGATGAATAAATTTCATGGATCTTCGAAGAGTATACGGACTTCAACAGAAATAACTGTGCAATTCCGATGAGTCAGAAATGATTTATTACGAAACGAGAAAACCTATGTATACCCGCATAGATAGGGAAGTGCCTCTGCCGTCAGTATCTGGCTATACTAGAAAATACATATTCTTCCTGCGGGATAGCATTAGTAAAAGATATTACGTTCTTTAGCCCCTATCCTACGTGGTCATGGAAGAAAATGGCTAGGTTTCTGTCTTCTGCATATCCATGATCGCCTAGTGATTATTACTATCTTCTTAAGAGTGGCGCCTACCCTTCACGTAGCGCTAACATTTACCAGTATAACCTCCTGTCTACGCGCCTGTCGAATGCGAATATGTAGGCATTTTAATAAAGCTTTCTCTATTAAGGCGCAGTTGTTGCTGATTTTATTTTTAATGCGCGCAAGTGTATACATGCCCGTTCCACACCAACTAAGCGAATCCTTTCTTCATATGCTTTGAGCACAGGCTTGAATTAAACAACTGAACATTTATTCGGGCATGGAAAGCTCTGCACGATGATGATCGGCCCCTGGGGAAAAATAAATCACAGTTGTTTTATATCCATGGAAGCAGAGTAGTCACCTTTGCTCAGTTCTAACTAATCGAATATAACATCCTTGATAAAGCGTCCAGCGGTAACCGGCGTTTCACAAAACGATTTCGCCGCGCTAGCGTTAATGTAGCGGCACTCGATTCCGTGTGTACAATAAACTTTAGGCAACAAAGGCTGCTCTGTTATCATCGACAGCTGTCCCCGTCTTTCTCCTTGTCGTCTTTTCCACCTCCCCTCTGATAACTGTTGCATAGATGCGAACTGAGTAAATCTACCGATAGTATTCCTTGGTTTATCGGCCCAATCTTTCCAGCGTACAGTTTTGTAGCGAGATGCTCCGATACTTTCATAACGTAATCTACAGGGATTTGGGAGTAGTGTTAACCGTTTTGAACCTGAGCGAGCAGCTTCGTTGTTTGGGAACTGCAAGGTTGCAGAAAACCCACCTTTTTCAGAAAAATCTTCCCAGAAAATCAACCTTTTTATTTTACCGTTTCTTTATTCCTGTCACTATGGCATGCACTTATTTTGTCTCACTTGCTTGAGCTTCCCTATCTCGCTGATCCATACTTTTCACGGCCAAGCAGTATATGTACAACCACTCTAGTCTTAATTCCGGCTAAGGCGATTTACTAGGCGAAGCTGTGTCACTCCTCATAGCAACCGCAGACATGAATTTCAATAATTTATTCGTCTTACCGCCAGCGATGTTTCTTTCACATGCTTCGCCATAGGCGGTAAGCGTAGGTAGCACTATCACCAGAGGTTACCAGAGCAACTTGACCGCTTGCAATGCCTCCGTGAGCACATAATTCACTTTAAGTGTGAAATGCTCCCACCCAACATTTTCGGCCACGTGTTTCATGCCTAAGCACACGCCCATCACCGGTTGGCGGTCTAAAGTTTGGGGGTGGGCGTGCATGCACAGCTGGTCTTCATGCGCCTACCGATGATATTCGCGCTGGGCTGGCGGGAAATGTAAATGTGCAAGTGTCACGGCTCAATGCAACCTGCAAGCTGTCTTCAATAGTCAAACAGTTTGAGTGCGGCTTTGTGTGTCACAAAGAGAGTGAGATGCTTATGACGTGGAACGGAAACAGAGAGCCGCATGTGCGCCCACTACAATAAAGCTCGAGTCCTTCCCAGATTTTACCTCCATATAGAAAGATACGTGATGTTCGCTGGGAGGAAGCACGGCGGGAATCGAAGGGGAGTCTTGGGGAACAGAAACGCGAATTGTTGCGAAAACGACAGAAATCCGCTGCTTCCACCATATCCACTGCACGTTCCAACTCGACAAGTAGCCGGAAATCTCTTCCGGATGAACAGCAATATCGACGTGAGCTGACATTTCTCGTTCAGATTAAAATGCCTTTAGAGTGATAATTTTAGCGGTGCTTTCACTTCTAAGCACGCGCACAAAACTGGTTTCCGGATTACCTTCCTGAAGTGGGGAGTGGAGAAAGGGGGAGGGGGCTGCACACGCAGATATAGGTTTCATGCCCTCATTTTCACCGCACGTTCCAACTCGACGAAAAGCTTGGAATCTCTCCCTGACGAACAGCAACGTCGACGTGAGCCAACATTTCTTGTTGAGCTTGAAAGGAATTCAGAGCGAGAATCTTGGCGGTGCCTTTCACATCTAAGCGTGCGCACAAAACTGGTTGCCGCTGTATGAGGCACAAGTGGGAAGTGTAAGGAAGGGGGGGGGCGAGTCATGCACGCACAGAAGTGCAGAACCTGGTGGAAGCAAAGATCAAGCAGAAAAGCGAACAGTGGATGGCAGAAATACGGAAGGACAAAAGCGCATCCAAGAAATTTTGGAACCAAGTAAATTACTAAGCTCAAAAAACGATATCCATCAAAAATTTGTTATTGATGAAGAATGGAAACATTTAGAAGGAGAGCATGCGTTGGCGAATATTCGTGGACTTATTAGTGAGAAGTTTAGGGCAATAGTGGTAGGGAAGCCTGCACCGATAACATCAGCACCACAGAAGACATCAGAAAGGGAAATAGGTTTGAGCAACCTAGATTGGAAAAAAGCAGAGCAAAAGGTTTCCCCCAGACGGGAGTGGGCCCGGACGGAATACCAATGCAACCGATAAACCTGCTTGGTCCTAAAAGTAAGGAATCCTTGATGAGGGCAACAGATATGTTGATACAAACCAAAGAAATACCAGGGGACTGGCTAGAAAGTAGGATCAATTTAATATATAAAGGCAGAGGCGAGAAAGCCAGTATTCATTCATACGGACCACTCACAGTAACGTCATGTGGTGTATATATTCGTAATGCAGGTGATAACATCAGAAATTCAATCACGCTTAGAAGAAAATGAAATACTTGGGGAACTGCAAAATATCAAGCCTTGAAGTGAACCAGAGTACGGTAGGACGTTTGGCCTTAGGCGCGCATGGAAAAACAACTAACGAAGCAGTACAGGGAGATGTGGGCTGGGCGTAATTCGAAGTTAGAGAAGCACATATAAAATATGTTTTGAGATGAGGTGGACAGCGATGGTCATTTAAGGTGGGCAGCTAAGGTTTTTGGTACCTATACTCGAAAAGCGTGGATACGTAGTGGTTAAGGAAGAATATACGGCTAATGATGAAATGCGAAAAGAAGAGTGCAGGATCCAAACCAACCAAGGTAAGCTAAGAAGAGGCGAGGCAAAACGAATAAATGGAGAGAAAAAATGGAAGTTAAAACGTTGTTACAGATGTAGAGGGCTTCGAAATTCAACATCAGAAAGTAAAATTTCTACGGAACTTCGCAGGGCAGTGCTTTGCCTTTTGAGGCTAGAGCAGGTTGCTTGCGAAGTAAGAGCTTTGTGTGGAAGTATTCACAAAATGATTGGTTATGCGTGGTCTGTGGAAAAGAAACCGAAAATGTTAGAAAGTGTTAGAAAATGAGGGCATCTATCCAAGTCTACATGAGGGAAATATCCGGCTTCCAGAATCCTTAGGATTTAAGGGTAGCACACAGGAAGTTATCTTCAAAGCTGTCGAGGGGACGAAAGGAATATTAGAATTCTGTATGGCGAAAAGCAGAGGGGGATATTGCCTAGGACAGTTACCACTTGTTACAGAAAAAAAAGTATTTTGCAAACAATAAGCGCTTTGTGCCTGCGCTAAGCAGCGCTAGTATTGAACCAAGTGTATAAAACTAAGGTATATTAGTCCTTTTTGGTGAGATGACTTCTCATCACCCGGCTACATACGGGAAACCAATAGCAATCATCATCATCATAATCATCAGATATTGGTTTCATGCCCTCATTTCGACTGCATGTTCCGACTCGACGAGAAACTGGGAATCTCTCCCATGTGAACAGCAACGTCGACGTGAGTCAATATTTCTTTTTCAGCTGGAAAGGCCTTCAGGGCGACAATTTTGGCGGTGCCTTTCACTTCTAAGCGCGCGCACAAAACTGGTTGCCGGTGTATCAGCCACAAGTGGGGAGTGGAGGGAAGGGGGGAGTCGCGCACGGGCAGATATTGGTTTCATGCCCTCATTTCCACCTTACGTTCCAACTCGACGAGAAGCTGGGAATCTTCCCAGATTAACAGCAACGTTGACGTGAGCCAATATTTCTTGTTCAGCTTGAAAGGCCTTCAGAGCGACAATTATGGCTGGGCCTTTCACTTCTAAGAGCACACACAAAAGTGGTTGCCAGTGTATCAGGCACAAGTGGGGAGTGGAGGTAGGGGCGGCATGCACACACAGATATAGGTTTCATGCCCCCATTGATGACATGTCCAGTGTGCTGGCGGGAGGTTTAGACAGTGCACGTCCACCACCTCGATTCCAACCTTCCGATGTCCTCAGTGGTCGAGCGGATAAGGTTGGTGTGGTACACACGCACAAAGACGCCTGCGAGGCGGTAAGGGAAGAGACAGCTCCATGTTTGCCAACTAGTATATATCTCGAGTCTTTCAAAGTTTTATTGGGTAAGGGCTACATGCTGGATCGGAAATTACAAACAATTCGTTTTGTTTCGTGCATTTACTGCACAGCATTCCAGCTTCGCAGGTCATCCTTCTTTACAGAGTGGAATGGCACTAATTTTGTTCCCTCCGATCTGTAGACTTCGCATTACTCTTGTTTTTCTTTGAAGTGGTTAAACTGTTTATTTTTCGTGCTGTCTTTTGCTCACAACTGTCATTCGCTCCGTCATTATTCATTGTGACCAACTATACCGGCTTGGACAGCGCATGCAGAACTACTCAGGTTATGGGAAGGATAGAATTTGCATGGTGACATAACGGCCAGTTCGTCAACCTGCCCGACACGGCCATTAGGCGGCTGAATTCGGTGCCCCACTGCTTCCGCAGAAAAGCGTGTGTTTTTACCAGCAGTGTTAACCGTGCGGCGTGGTTCGAGGATATCGTGAGATCAATTTGGGGGCTGACGCATGCGAGGCGATGTTTGGCTATTTTGGCGTATTTTGTCAGCATGACAATGAGATGTTCTCCCATACGTACTCCTATACCTGGGCATATGCTCTCGCATAGGTTTTCTCGCAACGAGCTTTCTATGATCCCTTTATTTGAAGTGACATTCATTCCCCAGTTTAATGCTTCCTCGTTACAGCTTTTTTAGTTGTGCCAATTGTCTCCCTCTACTAGTGTTGCGTACTCTTTGCGAAAAATTAAACAGGCGGTACGCCTCCGGTGTTTTTCTACATATACTTGTAGTAAAAAAACAGCAGCCCATTCCAGCCGTTAAACCATTGTTTTATTAGGTGAACAATCTTCTCGCATAAATTGTTCAAAATATTCTGTACATAGAAGCACCACTGAAAGGAACTCGTCAAAGATTTTGCAGTCCGTCTTAGAGAAGGATTTCTTTTGTGCTCAACGATGAGGTGTTTTGTGAGCGTTCGCCAAGATTAGGATTGTCCAAAAGGATGGCTTATGAACCAACTGTTTCTGTAACGTATCAATATGGTTTTGATTAAAGCGTATGAAACACTACAACGCAGACGTGAAAGAACGAGTTATATGCTTTTCCACGATGAACGCTCAGACGTTTATCGAACATAAACAGAAAACCATTTACATTGCTTTCAGCGTGTGGAAAGTAAATTCAAGAATGTCGTCGTCTCACACTTGCCAAGTAGCGGTATATCTGGTGGTCATGGCAGCGGCAGCTTTTGCCCAGGAAAGTAAGTAGGCTATTCAATCTTGGGGTTGTCACCACTTACCTAATGGCATTGGCGGAAGCGCAAAATAACCCCGGGGCAAGAGAAAAAAAACATCCGATGAGATGAAGCGCTTCTAATAGCTTGATGGCTAATGGCTACCTAATGGCTTATGCATACTTATACCTAATACCTAATGGCTTGAAAATGAAATTCTCCCAAATACGATTAAGACAAACCAGACTGCCATGCGAGAGAGAATTTTATACGGATGTCGGTGTCCCTCTTCGGAGACAGTCATGCCTGCCTTCATTTTGAAACAAAAACACGCAGATTCCCCTTTATATTTCTTTTTACTATCCTCGTCCACGGAGAAACTCCAATCATTGTTTCTCGGCGGCGGGCGTTCGCCCAACGTGTCACTGTCTAAAAAAGGGGTATTAAATTGATGTTGAACAGCACTGTGTGATGGAAGCCATCGCTGGACGCTCCGGCTGAGGAGCGTGAGAGGGTGCTCCAGTCACTGCCTTCTTCCCCCTTTTTCAAACAAATTAGCTCAGTTCCCCACCGCCATCCTACTGATTGTGCGAGTTATGGTTCAAAATGAAGCAATTGTGGATCACATTCAGAGTGAATAAAAAGCTGGTGTTTAGAATAAACGGTGTAAAAAAAGTTAATTTTGGAAAAGCCGACTTTTACTGATGTCTCCTGTTGGAAGCACTCACCTGACTCCGTGAAAAAATGATTCAGGAGCCGAAAACGCCGCACTCTTGTTTCGGGAACCACGAGATGCAGAAAGACGAACGGTTGGCGAGTATAAAATCTTAGTAGCCGAAACATGTAACCAACAAAATTGTGTCTTTACGCTTTAAAAATATTGTGTGCATCATTCAGTCTAAAAGTATGATTATCACCATTACTTCCAGCGCCAGCACCGCAACCATCAACATCAGCATAACTGATTGTCTTTAGCTGCTGCTGCTTCAGTGGCACCCCCCCCCCCCTTCGAAACACTTTCGGGACCCCTGGCTTTCTCGGTCACATGCTCCAAAAAACTCTTTGTACTTAACGCACTTTTTGCATCTAACCACGTGCCATTGATTTGGTGGATCGTTGAACAGAGGTAATCGGAAAAATCAATATCAGAAGCCCTAGAAAGCTGCTATTGCCGCAGAATTTTAGAAATTTTTCAATTTTATTGCGGCAGTGGGTTTTCTGCATTCTTTAGGATTTCATGTGAGCAAAGCTGACTCGTCGCTTCAAGCGGTGTTCTCCGGGTTGACGGCGAATTCTGCAATTCCCTCCGAGGTTACAATCGGGTGAATCTTCTTGCAGTGAAAAGGAACACAAGCGGAACATTCTTATGTACTGCCCTACCAAATTTGTCTTTGCAGAAGAAATACGGGCAAAAGCGAAATATCCGCTCAGACGAATGTGTAATTTGAAAGGGTATCACTAAACATTTTTAAAGTGTAGTGCGACTTAGGCAATATTTTTAATGATAAGCATTTCACAGCAAGCCAAATGGACTGGTGTTTTCACCAACTAGCCGCTTTTCTGTTTTATGACCGTTCTGCTATAATGAGAACACATCAAACGTTGTGAAACGAACTGCACTAGTCGACTGTCGTAAACGTTTCAATGGTGTACACTTGGAACTGGTTCTCAATGTACGATTACTATCTACTGTAGCAAGGCATACAAATTAATCTCACGAAAATAAGGCCAAAAATAAAGGCTAAAAACAGTGCTAGATCTGTCTTTTAGGATAATACGTGATGTACAGCCACAAAAGAGAATACGCAGTGCACATTCATGCGCTGGTAATGTAACATATCTACGTTGTATTTGCGCCCTTTATTGTGGCAATTACCGGATGCCTCTTTTCCAAGTCTGATGGCACTTCGAACCTGCAAATTTATTGCTGTATTTTGACTACTAGACGGCGCAACTCTTTTGCAAACTGTATGTTGACACTTTTGCTGATATATTTTCGCAGAGCCATGCTCCAGCCCGGTTCCGGATGAACTCTTGGAAAGCACTGTGAACTCCCTTCTGTCTAAACTTCCAGACTCGACCGAGATTGAGTTCTATTCAATCTTTTTAGAGAGAACTATTGGTAGATATTTTCCTTTGAGATTTCATAAAATGAAAATCTCGGGCTTCACGTATTTACGCCGAGTAGGGCCCATACGGACGTACTGCGTGCAAGGAAACCAGATGATTGAGTTTGCAATGCGCTCAAAATCTGTCATTGGATTGGAGATTGGTTTTGAATTTTGCGACAACATTGCCGCAAGAGTGGGTGCATCTGCGAATACTTTAGAAGTTGTTTTCACGTTGGAAGTTTTAGATGAGCGTAAGGAGTTTCCACTACGACTACTCAACATAGATCCTCTGTGGTGCAGGTCCACGAGCGTCTATTTTGTGGGTGCTGGTAATTTAGTGGCCTCTATTACGAGAGTGGTCGGTGCTGTGCTCGCCCCTGTCTACCAGGATAATTTGATATCTACCATTGTCGAAGGGTTGCGTAGAACGGTAGTTGGAATTTTATCTCCGGAGTGTGTGCAGCGGGATTATTATGACAGCTGGAATATCTGCTGACCAAATAAATATCTTGAATATTTGACACCGCTACTCTTATTGTAAATCCGATTCGAGTATGTTTCATTCAAATTTATTTTGCTACATTATAGAGCTGAGTAACGGGTTATGCGTTCGCAAAAGGGTGCGCGCGCTACCATTCGCCCTTCCCTGCAATCGGGATAAGGCAATACGGCACAAGTGTGCCCAATCGATAGCCAGGCATTTGAGTAGCGCCTTACACTAGCACCGTTTCTGATAGACAGGGCTTTTCAGCCTTCCACAGGATCAGCAAAATGTCGTCCTTTAGTCGGCAAAGAATTTGAAACACACTTTTGTGCCTAAAACCACATGCGGCAAACCATTTCGTCAAAATGTATTAAAACACAAAAATACCCCGCAACTGTCTTTAAGTGTCACTTCCAACTTGCAAGCGGGGAGACGAGCTGAATGTGGCTATGCTCTGGCCCATCCATGAGAGTCAACGCAAGGAACTACACGATGTCTCGAGAGGCTTCGCCGACTTCTTTACGGAAGCTATTAGTATATGCATGCCCGAAAATGCAATGAAAAACAAATAATTGTTTGGTGGTATTTCGGTTCTATCAAAAGAGAACCTCGCATCACAATATTGGCTGGTTTCTGCATTGCGTAAGGCTGAGAAGTGCAACCACCCCATCGTCACCATGTTCACAGTGGAATGAGCATTGACACTGAAAATGGCAGTAACGAATAGTCTTTCGCTTACTGCTTGTTTGACAGAAAGGGGGCCACGTTTAAATGACAAGAATATTTTAAAGACGATAGAATTTCTTGAGGTAATTTACCTCCGACATATCTGTCTATCCACTCGTACATCTTTTTCTCAGACCCTGATTTAATCTTTCTGCCAAAAGTTGAAGAATTCCGCAAGGAGAAGTATACATAAATTGTTTTGAAACCACAAGTCTGCACATATCATTTATACTTGCTATTTGTGGAGCAAATGGGAAACACTCGGCGTGTTTCAAGCTAACGTGAAGGCACTGATTGTACTCGTGGTGTCTTTTTATTGAAAACAATTTATGTGATTTGTATTTGCAACTGCGAAAAAACACGGCGGAAACAATAATTTGACCTAAAATAAATACAGCACGCTAGGAGTTATTACAACGTGGTTATGTTCCAGATTCAACCGTCACTCATCTTTACAACAGAATGCGCGCGAGATGGGGAACGTGGGAAAATTGAATGGAATCTAGGAAATCTACTTTACGGCTGTCGTGGGTGACCGAAAGAAAGGGGTACAGCATCGGACGTGGGTGGAAGAGAGAAAAGAGCCACTTCCTTGGCAGAGGCGTCATAATACTACCGTCTTTAGGATATATATGCTGCAAAGTGCGCCGATGTGCGACGAACGTTTTAAAGGGCAGCATTAAAGTAACGCTTTCTATGTATCGTCCTATCAAACCTACTAAATGATCCAGTGCACAAAGAAGAGCGTGCAAAATATTACCTGCTGCAGGCGTGCCTCGAAGCCACCTGCGAAACTCAGTACATCTCGGGTAAACGATAAAGACAACTTTCAATATTTTGCGAAGTGAGAACAACTTCTCCGTAAGCGGTTTTCCCAAAAGCGTTCACATCAATGGCAGCTCATTTTCTCTTCCGAATACATTCCTCTTTCTGGGTATACAGAGGGCGTCGCGTTCATATGCATGCTTATAGCTTCATGTGATATTTTCCTGCAGAGTATGCGAGTAGAATGAAATAAAACAAAGAATAGTGTATCACGCTATACTATTTGTTTCGTAATTTGGGTTTCTGCTCCAATCTGGCATTTTGTTGAGGAATCTTTTTTATCTTTGTTCGGAGACGCCGGGTTTTTTTGCAGATTGCAGAGCGAATCATAATTTTTTCTCGTGTTGCTATTATTTTGCCCAAAAATAGGCGAAAACTGTCCTAGTGTTCAAAGAAGACACCATTTATATATCAAACACCAGACTGACCCTTTGTTTCCCAAGCTGCACTGCAGGATCGAAATTCGGGATTCAACAATTGGTTACCAAATATTTTACGTTTCGGTTCGAAAAGCGAATAATTGGTTTGTATACTTTGCAACAGATGTATTGTAAATAAGACAAATTGGTGCCTAATATATGTACTGTGGTCCATCGACGTAGCTTTAGGTCTAATGTTCGTTATTCTGTAATGAAAGCACATGCGAGATCGTATGTAGTACCCTTGCTCCTTTCAAAACAATGCAATACGATTATGTCACAAGTTTCACTTCTTCTTCAACGCCAATCTGAACAGAATGTTAAACGCTATGACTTTGCAGCCATTTCGTTATGGAAGCTTCGAAAAGACAGCTGCGAGCACGAAAATGCCCAGTAATGTCCTGACTTCAGGGCCTCCTTAGAGACTCCTGCTCCAACGGACTTCTCCACCGACTAAAGTGAGAGTAAAGTCTGCAGCAGCACCGCTCGATCTTTTGCGCAACAGCGTAAAAGTGGGCATATTGACAACCTTCGATTTGGCTGAACGCTCCCTTAAAATTTATTACAAGTTTTCAAGAGCAGCGCAGAATATAAAAAGCGGGAAGTACTGGGTGGGTGAAGTTTGATCGGATGGCGAAAGATATTTATCTGAAGTAGTTTGAGGCAGTGTTCCTGGCCTTCTGTTAGCGATTACTGGAAGAGAGAATAGGTATTCTTTCGTATTTTGAATAGTCTGTTATTTCTTTTACTTAGGTTTTACTACAGACAGATGTGGAGCTTCAAAACATATTCGGAGTAACGTATATGCTTAGTTTTTTACTCGCCGCGAGGTACAGTTACAATTCTTCAAACTATTTTGAATTGTGTAAACACAAAGTACCGAGGGTACTTTGCTCGAGTTGCCTTCGAGTGTACCATGCTACTCCCTAACATTACACGCCGAAAGAGATCGTCCTTAAGCGGGTAGCGCCTTTGCATGATGCTGCTTCCGGCGAAATTAAATAGAAAAAATAGCTTTTAGATTATGCCCGAATGCGTTTTGTTGAGGTTTGGGGATCTTCAGGTGAGGCTCAGGTTTTGTCACCTTATGATTATGTTAGGTTAACGTAGGCTATATTACCTTGGAACATTCTTCATATGTGTGTGGTGCTGCGTAACGATCTGCACATAGACCCTCCCGCTCCGACACAATGCCCCATGTCCATTGGAAGGTTGTAATTTGCGCAGGAATGCAAAAGCCACGATTTCACATTGGAATATCCGTTCAGCGACTACAAAAAGGTGGTATTACCGATTGCTTGGTATTACCGATTACGGTATTACCGATTGCTAAAACATGGAGATATTAGGCGACCTATTTTCCATTGTAATTCTTAAGGTATTTTGAGAAAGTTTCAAGCCATTTTGTAATTGCTTGTCTCTAATAAAATAAAAACACAGCAGTTGTATTTTGTCATGCAGAACAACCAAATTTCTTGTACCCAGCTGCTTAGCTTTTGTGATAAAATCTGGCGCCTATTGATACTGTAGTCATCGTCAGAAACAACATCAATGGTTTTAAAATGATAGCTTATGCGAAGCAAAAATAAAGAGCTAAAACACTTGAGTTCATACGTATTTGAGCCTCGTTCGCCAGAGCAACCGCCTACGGCACTTTTATGGTCTAACCCAGCACTGTGAAGGAAGCAACAAGACTTACCCTGATGCGGGGCTTCTGGCAGATGAACGAGAAGACAATGGCAGACAAGAGCTACACGCGTGGACGAGCTCTGACGATGGTAAAGCTGTCATTTGAATTTCGGCCAGGCTGCCGCGATGCAAGAATATTCGCTGGATTCACTCTTCAAGTTACGCAAGGAGACTTAGTTACAAGGGGATGTTTTACATGGTTACCAGACATTAATTTTGCCGTGATTGTACGCGCATGAGTATTCAGAAGGACGTTTTGAAACCGATATTCAGCTTCGCAGAAGTTTTGTGTCCTTGCATACATTCGTTGTAGCAGACAGTGTACAAAGAACTTTACCAACTGAGCTGAATTGCCCTGATGAAACTCCTTTGTCTAATATTTTTGCCTGCTACTTTTCATGCTTTTGAGAGCTTCATGCGGCTATGCTAAGGGAAATTACCGTGAGCACATCTTCACGGAAAACACCTCCCAGGGCAACGCCATTTACAAAGACGCAAAAACCAGGTTGGAGGGGAAATACAACGAAGGATGTGCTGGGTTTACGCGTGACAAAATAGTCTTGATTCTACCGGCAGCGGTATGTGAGAACGGCGCAACGAATGGAACGAAGAAGTTGCAATGCCATCTACAGTTTAGTTTTTAACATGCACGAATCGATAGTGTTACTTCGACACCGATGAGTGTATTTGAAAGGAAGTTCTGCGTTCAAGATTTCTGATGTCGAAGTATACTGGAGTTCAGTGAAGAGATCAAAGCCGGCATCAGAAGATTTAAAGGGCGCGGCATTGTAAAGACAGAGACCACCTACGTTTGGCGGCTTAAGATGTGGCCGTGAAAAGTAGCGGCTGATTGGTGTTGGTGAGTTGCAGCGAAAAAAACATAATAGCCAACCATTCAAAGTACCTATTTCCTCATGCCATGGCCTGTCTGAACGTTTGGTCATTTGCCTAGAAAGAGAAATAGAATAACTATGCTCAGTAATAAAGTGTAGGTGTTACGGCAGGGTGTGCGCCAAACCCAGAGTACCCAATCCAGCAGCTTGTTACCTGCCCTCTCAATCAGCTCACAGTGCTCTCAAGTTAGTAAATGTTAGTGAATTGTTAGTCGAAGATGCCGCACATTTCTTAAGAGAAACGTAATATATATTGTTTGATTTATTCGTCCATAAGCATGGCTAGATTGTGGAGAAGAGCACGCAGGTTTTTTTTTCAACTAAGCCCTCTTTTAATTTAAACTCTGCTTTGTCCATCCATGCACCGATACCCATAGAGATTTGTGGATAGAAAATTGGGTTTATGTCCTGCGGGCAATTTGCGAATGCTTATATTTAAGATCCCCTTGTTGCACGCAAAGGGTCGTGTTCCTATGCATAGAACGAGGCGATGTTCTCCATATTTTTTAATGGCGGGAGTGTGGTGGTCGTGGGCTCAAGGAGCACGGTATGTGAGCTCTCTCGTGCTTCTTGGTCTACGGCTTCGGTTTCTTGCAGACACTGGCGTCCGGGTGTCCATGCAATTTCCACTTCATTCATTGTGGATGGGAAAATTTTTGAAAGCGTTTACATATTACTTTTATAATGGCTGTTTCAAACACTGTAATGAATGTCCCTAATGATGGTGGTTTTTTATCATAGTTTAGACTGCTTCATTGTGAAGAGGATTGCTCCAAGTTTTACTTCTTCTCTTTCTGTTTCGGTGGGGGGGACTTGCAGTAACAAAGAAGGCTGAAATGGTATGCTGGCACGATAATCGATGTCTGAATTTGTTGTGAAGTCCGTGCATGTTGTGTGTGTATGATTTCAGTATTATAATGGAAACACATATTCATGGTTCTCCCTTGTATCTCAGCAGTTCTTGATTGCAAGATTTTGATAGGGAAGTGCTTTTTATGAGGCGTCGCTGGAACATTGCCATATTCATTACGCTGTCCAGTTACTTTTATAAAGTGGCGATGAACATCTTGAATGAGATAGCCCGTCTTGATCTTTTTTTCCATTCGCTTCTTTACCGCTGGGGGAGTGGCTTCCTCAATGTTTTCAACGAAGTTATGAAGCCGTATTTTAGCATCTTTCACGGGACCCATAAAATTACCAGTTTGAGGGCTTCCTAATTTGCTGTCGCCACGAAGGCCTCTATTTTGTTTTGCTTGGCGAGTATAAGTTGTGGTACGGCAGGCTGTACAATATCCTGGTCATATTCAGTCCCTCCACCCATGTTATGATTTTTCTAGATATGCTCCTGTTGCCCTTGTTAGACACTTTACATTATCACGCAATTTGCTAAAGGTTTTCTGTAATTCTTGGATTTAAATCTCTCGACAGCGTCTCAGTGGCGCCATATAAAATTTTCTGAACAGAGTGTTCTCGGGGAGAAGAATTAAATACGTTTCGGTCATTTTTTTAACTTTGCGCTGGCTGCCATCAGTCATTTCTCTCGGACACCTTGCAGCGGTGACAGAGTTGCGGAACAACGAAAATTAAGCTAAGGTTTGTTTTGAATCGGCGATAGATACTCGGATTTCTTTCTTACTGGGATACATTTACGACATTTTGGTTGTTAATGTAGGACTTCCTCCGTTTTTTAGACTCTGACTATATTATCCTGCCCCACTTTCAGAGAAAGAGAGAGAGAGAAAGAATGGTTTAATGATACTGACGACGTTTGTCCAGCAAACAGCCTGACATGCTACGGCAGATAAAAAAATGAAACGAGTGAGAAAGAAAAAAAACACAAGAAAATATAAAGAAAGCAGAAACAAAAGTAAGAAAGACGGAAAAATAAGAATGAGAAAAAGGCATGATGAGAACTGGAGTCGCAACCAAGTTCAGTAGTTCGGTATAAAGGAAATGTTATAGTATACTCGAGGAAATGTTCGCTTCAAGTTGAACACAGTTCTGAAACCGCGGAATAGCCTCAGGAGAAAGCGGCACTTTCAGCATTACGATAGGAGCCATGCTAAACACACCACGGAAAATGTGCGCTTTGATTTCCCACAGAGGTTAGGAGTTGAAAGATCAGGAACGTGGTCTTATATCAGACAGTATCATCGATGTTCATCACTTTTAAAGTGTTGTCTAGACCTGAACTATGGAGGTGGCTGAGGAAGGCTTTCGTCACACATAAGGCCGTTTTAGCACATGACCAGGGGCCAAGCGCATCATGGAACGTAAGACATGAGGTGGGTAGTGTGGCCGAGGTCACAGTCAAGGAGAGTATTGGTGTATCATATCGTTGACACACACACATGATGTGGTGGATGTCTTCTGGACAGTGGCAGTCTTCACACAAGGGTGACCTGGTCTGCTGCAGCTTAAAACGGAGAAGGCGTGTGTAAGCGAAGTTCAGACGTATAAGGTGTATTACAGCTCCATAGTATTTGTTGAGACCAGGCGGTAACTTGAAAATACATGCTGCATCAAGGGTATAGAGCGGTGCGTAGTGGCGTGGTGAAGCAGCCTGTGTGGAAAGCCTTGCCTGCCACGCAACACTAGTCGCCAGTGCGGCCTCATCTTTCCTGGAGAACGGTACGACCGCAATAGGAACATCATGATTGTGAGCCTTGGAAGCTGTAGCGTCTACAGTAGAATAGTCCGATTCATCGCAATGAGCTGGAATCCACTGGAGTTCGACGAGGTGGTGAGCACTGATGCCTTGGTAGTGTAAAAACCGAATGTCCCATTGCAGCTGTTGATTAGGAAAAGACCGAAGACATTGAATGGCTATGCAGGAGTCTGTAAAAATTTCCCATTGAATGGCTGGCTGGGTGGTGATGTATTGAAGAGTTGCACGCATCGCGGCGAGCTCAGTCGCGCTAGTTAATCTCCTGTCGGCGGAGTCTCGGACTGAATACCCCGACCACAAATATGCTCACTTAAACTGTGATTAAAGTCTCTCTCTCTCTCTCTCTCTCTTTGTCCCATGACTGAGTATTTTGGTGTTTGTGGTTCGCAACGCCGGAATACAAACAGCAATCGTGGAAGAACCTTCGGTAACTGAGCCATGGGTATATATGTGGGTATGGCAAGCGTGTTGGCTATGTAGCAGTTGCAGAGCGGGTACGACGGCACAGATGGGGCCTTGTATTGTTGCACCAAGAGGTCTTCGACATCTGGAGCACTGGACTCAGTAATGGTTGGTTTGGTTGTCTTGTCATGAAACATAAAAGCGAACAAAGCAGTTCCTGTTCACACAGCGCTATTGGCATCAAATGTCGACATTCAATGATAGTCTACACAGTGAATGTCGTTTATGGGATTCCAATACACACAGGCAGTATGCGCGCCTGCATGCCTTCTAAAGCCCTTATATTTACTCCTGCAAGAGGAAACAAGGCAGGAAGGCTGTAGCGTAGTACACCTAAGCAGAGAGCATCGTAGAGACGAAGAAGCCAGTACACTGTGCAGCCACCAGAGTGGCGAGAAAGCATTCGCAAGATGCTGAAAAATGTTAAGAACTTTTCCTTCAAAGTGCGCATGTGTGGCGTTCATGTCAATAATCTGTCAAATTTACGCCCAGAAATTGGTGATTTGCGATGTAGGGTAGTGGGATTCTCAATACGTTGAGCTCATACGGTGTAACGTCTCGCTTCGTGAAAGCGATTGCCGCTAATTTTGTAGGAAGATTTCGAGTTCGCGCGCCGCAAGGAACGATGAGATCGAATCAATTCTCTGCTGAAGCTTCGCACGGAGCACACACCGATTACGCCCGGTGCCCCATACGCTAGCGTCATCCAGGCTGGTTGCGGAACGCCACGAGTTACGTGTGCTTCACCGTCAGAGGTGGTCATAAAGATGGTTCTCTCGCTGAGATAATTCGACAGCCAGTCATCGGCCAGTCATCCAGGCTGGTTGAAAATGTCCAGAAGAAATCTCTTCCCCGCATCGCCTAATGAGCCAGTGCTGTGTAGGCTGTGCCATCTGAGCCACGGGAAGAACACTTTTTAACCGACGATAAACACATGACGAATTCCGACCTTATAAATGGACCATCAGGAAAGCGCTTTTTATCGGATAGGCGTCCAATATCCAAGAGCGTAAGTAATGGAGGCGACGTTGATGCAGCCGCTATTTTTGTAAAGAACATCTCTGTGACGTTTAGGATTGGGAGCTTGTTGCACAATGAAATAAAATAAATTGGTGGAAACATGTGGGTATTGTGCGAAGCCTTCGGACCAGGCTCCATATTCTAGTAACCGGCTTCCTGGGGTCCAACTTTGAGCACAATGATGTCTATTCACGCCTAGCCAATTTGCACATGTGCTGCTAAATGCGCTTCTGCACGCGTCTGGATGCTCAAATGTCCTCATGTGCGAAAGTTTTGCGCGCTCTTCTTTATTCTCGCCGGCGTATGGCACGAAGCCTTTCGAAGTCTGCTTCGGTGACATTGCGTGACTTGGGTATGATATATTTTTTTTAGCTTCCTTAGCTTCCAATATTGGGGCTGGCAGTAGTAACAGTGGGAGGGCCGCTTGGTGTGCCCGAGTAAGCTGTTTGCACAGCTGGAGATGTTGAGTGTCACCATCTCCTTAATAGGGTGCACTGTCAGACGATATGGGGAGTCGACTCAAGAGGGCAAACAATCCCCACCGAATCCACAGGGCACAACTGACAAAGGTGGTGGCCGTGTGTTGTGCGGCTCTCCCCGACCAGAGCAGCAAGAATCAGCAAGAGCCCTGAACTAAAACAGCACAAAGACATATTTAGACAGGTAAAATACTGCACAAACTCGAGGTAACGAATCGATAATGACAGACAACTTAGATCGAATTCAAATGCAAGAGACAGTTCAAAATCAGGCAAAATGAAACAAACAGGAGCGTTTACAAAATAATATTACGAAGTGGAGCAGTTAAGAAAAAAAAACGAAAAAAAAACGAAGAGTTGGATGCATATGAGAGACATAGTCCCATAATATTCACCGACCGTGGCGGACGATGCACCGCTGTCGGAGGCCATTCGGGTACAAGGGAAGCGTAACTTCGTTGTAGGCCAGGCCGTCCGTGACGGTCACGGTGATTAGAGTCCCGGGAGTACGTTGGAGTCCTCCAGGGCGCAGTCACCGATGGTGTGATGCACAAACTGGCAGGTGCCGTGGTCACATCACGACTTCCAAACGTAGCTGGTAGCTTAGGCGCGGCATCTTTTTTTATAACCGCGCCGGCGCGGAGAGAAAGGGCACAACACACAACGCGCCCGCCGCCGTCAGTGAATAACTTCCCTCTTTCTCCCTTCTAGAATCCTCGGCGCGCTTTAGGACTGGCAAGGCCACGCGTACCTCGTCGAGAGGGATCGAAGCTTCGGTGTAAGCTGAGCGGCGGAGATTTTATTTTGGTAGGTTCTTGCCGGCGAGCCGGCGAGTGGTCGTGTTACCGCTTCTTCGTTCGAGGAAGTTCCTGCATATTCTCGGGGCGAATAGAACCGAACTGAACTAATCGGATGACTGCAATAAGAATTAGGCGCTGTAAAATTAAATGAAAGAAATATACTGTACTTTCAGACATCGTACGCTCGAGTTTGTGACATTCAGCTTAGCATTCTACCACGGCCAGAGCGTACAACAACTTCCCGGCACACGCATTCCAGGTGATCCACTGATATAACCATCACATAACCATCTACTCACATAACTTTTGTTTCGACCATAAAATCATTGCCGTCTTCGCATTTCAGTTGCGGCTGCGTGTGTGCCAGATTCAGCTGATCTCGCGCATCTGCCTGCTTTATTCGTATCTTCCAGTTAGCAGCCGTGATGTATTTCCACAAACACTTGCGGTGCACGGGCGAATATGGTTGGCTAACCGTCATAGAAAATTTTAAAAATGAGGCTGATAATGCTATCCCCTAAACAGTCTACCTATCACTAGAGTGCACGCCCATAGCTACCGCGTAAAGAACCGTTGAAGCAGCAACGGGTGGTAGGAGCAGCGGTGGCGCTAACAGAGGAACGGTACTTTATGGTGGTTGAAGCGTTGAAGTGCTAAGCATAATACTTCCATCATTGGCTGCAAGCTAACCTCAGCTGATTTACAGTATGTACGGAATATATAGGCGGATTTTGTATATCTAGATAATAACCCTTACTCCGCGCGTTGTTGGTGCGTGCATGTGCCTTAGCATTTGTCTAGTGTGTATTCCTTTCACGTAGAAGCGGAATTCTTTCTGCGGGTTAGGATTAACCTGTGTGGCAGTTCCGCCATGAAAACAGAAATAATTGTTCGCCGCGGTGGCTCAGTGGGTATGAGGCTGTACTGCTGAGCACAAGTATGCGGTTTACATTTCCAGCCGTGGCGGCCACTTTTCTGATTGAGGCGAGAAGCAAGATCGTCCGTGTGTTCGATAATTTGGCATGCATAAAAATCTCCACACAGCAAGCCGCGTTACGTGGTGCAGACTTCTAGCAATCGACAGCAATTGACATTGCAGATGTCCATGAGGCGTACTGTTGGGGTCGAACCACCACAAAAAAAAGTCCAAATCACGTGAAGGATAACGTAGAATGCACCTCTCATGGCACTTTTATATGCTGTTTTCGGGATGTTAGCTTACTGGTACAGTTGATGAATATTGCCGTGGTACACACGCAAGACGTATATGTATGTCGGTTATGCATTATTTTTGCTCTCTTTGACACAAGCATTAGCTATTTAAATCCATTTCTAGTCTACGCTAGTGTGGCATTGTTGAGATGAACCTGTATGTATTAAATATACATTCTTTATACATTATTTGGGAGCTTGGCCAGCCCAACTTTGTAAGGTCACCTAGGTGTTGTGGGCACTTATACTTCAAATAAATATCTTGCTGGCTATTGAGCACAGTTTGCTGTGACTTGGCACCTGGTTTCTAGAGAAATGTGTTTCTATTTTATGAAGTGCTGCGTACTGCAAGAAGACTCATAATTGAATTGTCAAGCTGGCCACAGACTCTTGCAGAAGCACACAAAGCACAGCTCCAAACAAGAATTGCCGCATCGAAAACAAGTTGCAGTAAGAAATAGCAAACCAGTCACGTTCACCACAAGTGCCCTTGATACTATGGCAACCACACTACCGTCATCAAATTGTCCTACGCAGCATAGTTGTTCCGGCCTTATGCAAATAAAATATCGGAGAAACAATTAAAAATAAACGAAATAAAATGACAATCCTGCCAACCTAGTTTTAAGCGCAGCTGGGCAGAAAGAAAGCTTTCAGAGTACACACAAAACAGCAGAGTTCAGGTAACACAGTTTATCATGACTTAAAAATTATATAATATGCTTTCGCAACACAACCACTTTAATTTAGATGCCTATCTGCCTGGATTAAATGGTACAGTTTATATAAACACATGAATAGTACAAATGTGCATGACTATAAATAAGTCACCCTTTGCTCTATACAACAACATATACAACATCTATACAACAACATATGGCTTTCGGGGCACATTCCTCGCTTTTGGAGGGAGGCCATAGTAGTGGCTGTCCTAAAGGAAGAGAAGGACCCTTCCTCTCCTGCCAGTTATCGACCCATTGCCCTGACAAGCTGCTTGTGTAAGCTCTTCGAGAAGATGATAAACAGGAGACTTGTGTACTTCTTAGAGTACAATGGCCTTCTCGAGAGCTGCCAGGCGGGCTTCAGGGCGGGGCGATCTACCAACGATCAACTCGTTGCATTAGAGTCTTATATCAAAGATGCTTTCCTCCACAAGCAGTACTGTATGACAGTCTTCTTTGATCTTGAAAATGCGTACGATACTGCTTGGCGGTACGGCATCCTTAGCGACTTGAACTCCTTTGGCATGTCGGGTAACATGATGAACACGCTTGCCAGTTACCTGTCTGAAAGAACGTTTCACGTGCGAGTTGGAACTGCACTTTCTAGGGTTCATGTGCAGGAAAACGGCGTGCCGCAAGGTGGAGTTTTGAGTTGCACTTTGTTTATTGTAAAAATGAATTCTCTTCGGAAGACGCTACCACCATCGATTTCCTGCTCCATTTATGTAGACGACGTTCAATTATCCTTTAAGTCTTGTAAACTGTCAGTCTGCGAGCGCCAAGTCCAGCTTGGTGTTAACAAGCTAGCTGGTTGGGCAGACAGCAACGGTTTTAAATTTAATCCAGGGAAGTGCACTTGTGTCTTGTTTTCCAAGAGGCGTGGCATCCGGCCGGATCCAGACATTCATCTCAATGGTGTCTCGATTCCTGTCAAGAAAGAACACAAGTTTTTAGGTATAATCTTTGACGAAAAGCTCACATTTATCCCACACATAAAACAACTAAAACATAAATGCTATAAAAACAATGACTATCCTGAAGGTTCTGTCGCACATTTGTTTTGGTGCTGACAAACAACTTCTTTTACGTGTTTTTACCAGCTTGATAGGCTCACGACTGGACTATGGTAGCGTTGTCTATGGGTCAGCCACTAAAACAACCCTCAGAATGCTGGACCCTGTGCTTCATCTAGGGCTCCGCTTGTCATGTGGTGCCTTTCGGACTAGTCCAGTCGAAAGTCTGTATGTAGAGTGCAACAAATGGAGCCTAGAACGTCAGCGAGCCTACACAGACCTGCTTTATGCTTTTAAAATCTCATCAATGCCTCACCATCCTTTTACATCAGTTTTTTTATGATACATGCATATCTCAACTTCTTACTAATCGTCCATCAGTCTCTGCTCCCTTCGCTTTCAGAGTAAGAGAAGAAGCGTCGCAACTTGATGTCATGCTCTCAGACACCATCAAAACCTCCGCTACTGAACTTCTAGTACCGTGGCAGCTTCGCCCGATATCATGTGATGTATCTTTTATAAGTGTCGAGAAAAACAGACATTTCTTGTCCTTGCAGCACAAATATAAGTGTGCTGAATTTTACACGGATGCTTCAAAAACTGCCACAACTGTTTCCTGTGCTGCGCATGGTGGCACCTTTAATGTCTGTACAACTATGAATAGAAATACAAGTATCTTTACGGCAGAGGCCTCTGGCATTCTTCTTGTAGTTCAACATGTTGTTCTAAGTCGAATTCCGAAATCTGTAATTCATACTGATTTTTAAGTGTTGTGCGTACGTTATCCTCACAGAAGTCTAAAAACCATGTGGCCAATGCTCTCATTAGTACTCTTATGTCTGTGCATGCGTTAAACCTTGAGGTGACCGTGTGCTGGGTGCCAGGGCACTCTGGAATTCCAGGTAATGAGACCGCAGACCGAATGGCTACCGCTGCTGCCCTTACAACTACCATTGACATAACAACAATACCCTACACCGACCTCAAATCACACATCAGAAAACACCTTCGCACAACATGGCAAGCGCACTGGAATCAACACACTGACAACAAACTACACATTATAAAGCCACTCTTGGGAGCATACACCACTGATACTCACAACAGACACAACGAAGTTACCCTGGCTCGATTACGGATAGGCCACACGCATGCAACACATTCCCACCTGCTCACGGGATCTCCAAGACCCATGTGTAGAAGGTGCGGGGAGGGCCTATCCGTAGTCCACATACTAATAACATGCAAGGCACTTCACACAACACGACACAAACACTTCAGAGAACTCTACAGACAACATATCCCACTACATCCATCGCTGTTTCTAGGTGACGATGCCAGTGTTTCATTGAAACGTGTGTTTGAATATTTGTCAGATGTTAAGTTTTTAAACCTTATCTCATATCACGCATAATCAAATCTGGCCCTATACACCAGCCATCACCATTACCTTTAATTGATTTTACTATGTCCTATTTTTTTATACCTACCTTTTTGTGGTAATCACTTCGCTTCATTATATAACTTCTTTTCTGGCGCTCTTTGCCCTCGTTGGCCTTGCGCCATGAAACACCAACCATCATCATCATCATCATCTTTGCTGAAAGATTGCCGAAAAATAGGAAACAAAGAAAATATGTAAACCCAGGGTACAAAACGAAATAGTTATTCAACTTGAAATATCTAACACTAAGTGAAATGTGTGGAAAGCAGCACAAGTAAAGTGTGGCAACAGAAATAATTGAATGAAGGTTACAAGAACAAGTCAAATTTACGACTCTCGCACACATCTAGGGGAATGGTTATAAACGCTAGAAAAAAGGTGTATTTACAGACATGATTGTAGGGTGGTTACTAGCCGTAGATATTTACATGAAGAAATGATTCAAAACTAGTGGAATGGCCGGACAAAAATAAAACAAAAAGAACTGTATAAATAGAAATTATTGAATGGTGATTAGGAATACAGTACAGAGTTATATATATAAATATTTTACACAAAGTAATATGCTTTGAGTACAAAAGAAAAAAACGAAAACACAGAAATGATTAAATACTATAACAACAAGAAAGAATTGCGTGATTAAATATTCACACCTTGTGATATGATCAAAGAACAACAACAGAAAACAAAAATGCTTGGAAGCACTGAAATGATTGAATGGTAATTCAATGGCACGTGGGTCCATCAGTCAGTGATGACAGAGATTCTCGTGCCATTTGCGTTCTTGTTTGCGGTTCCAGACACTGCCAAAATGGTGCCATACCGGTATAGTATGAAACTGAGTAAAGATTTCGTGGTCCAAAAGATGAAAGAAATTTAATACCTCTTCCAGAGTCAAAAAAGAAGCTCCACGGTGTCGACAAAACTGTTATTTCCACACGGTGTGACTGACAATAGAAATGTGGCCCTAAACATTTATTCAGAATTTATTTAGAATATGCTATCTGGTGAATTAATTTGATGTCTGTAAAACGAAGGTATCTACTTACACACAATGCAACTTTTGACTTGCAGGTGAAAAAAAGCATGCTTCCCTTTTCTCCAAACCAGGAGAACTCCTGTGCCAAATTGACCGTCACCAGCAGCTTGAGCAAGCACCTTGTGGAGACTGTTGCAGTAGCACCTCCCTTGCCAGCCAGTTCTTCAACCCAGGCATTTGTACAGGAAAACCTGCGTCTTAATACAACATTTACTACTGGTGTAATACAGAATGGCCGCCTACCATTGTCCCTGAAGAAGAAAGTGTATGGCAGCTGCATCTTACCGGTACTCACCTACGGGCAGCAATTTCGAGGCTCACGTAAACGGTGTAACTTAAATTAAGGACGGCTGAGCTGGCAATGAAACGGAAGATGATGGGTGTAACATTAAGGGACAAGAAGAGAGCGGAGTTGTTCAGGGAACAAATGCGTGTTAAGAACGTATTAGCCGAAATTAAGAAAAAATGGGTCCACGCAGAAGAAGAATCCACGCAGATCAATGGCTGTAAATACCACGCGGCCGCACAGAGTGCAAGATTTCGCCTCAGCGATCACCCACACTAGAGACCTCTGGAAGATCGAGTGCCTCGGACCGTCCCAATTCAACCACCTTTGCATGGCGGATTTACGTCACACCAAAACATGCAACAGTTGGCTGCGCACTCGGAGATCATAGTGAAAGGGAGGACGTGCCTAGTGGCTAACCCCAGCCGCTGGGAAATAGCGGTGAAGGTTTACTAGGTGCTACTGATAGTCTCGGACAAGCTCCTGTTCTGCCAGTTCCAATGTTTCGGCCAGGTCCAGAGGGTGGTTCTTGAAGGATGGCAAAAACCTCAAGCCACGCACATGACTGGAACCACTAGGGTTTTTGATGTGATCCCGTGGACTCCAAGATCCCTTGAAATGGTTCTCCACCAGGTCGCTGTTACTGGCGACGTCATCCTAATTTAAGTTTCTGGTTATCCACCCCCGTGCCTCTGGTGCTACCACATTGGACACTACCGGAGGAGCTACAATACACCGTGGTACCGTGCGGGGCGGAGCTACGGGCAGGACCAGGAAAACTGCATGCAGTCTTACGCTACCAGAGCGGTACACCAAACGGCCGCGGGAAACCTTGGGGAAAAGTAGCGTACGCCAGCAATTCGAGGCGCGCCAAGTAAAACAATCAGGTGAGGCCTCCCCCCACCCACCGTAAACCACGATAGCCACTCTACGAATTCACTTAAGCTGCCACGAATAATATCGTGAGTCACATGTCCATAAAATGCAGATGTCGGACACTAAATTTCTCTGAGACCAAAATATCGACATCGCCTTTCTACAGGAATCCAAAATCGCTAACCCGGCCAAGACAAAGACCTTCGTCAAGAATTTCGGAAAGAAATATTGGTGTTTTTGTAGCATGGCGGTCCTCTGAGCGGAGTGGTTCAGCCACTCTCATAAAGAAGCGTGAACTTGTAAAAATTGCCGACTGCAAACTGGCGAGAGATGGCGGCTTTAGCATGGTTGATGCAATCACGGGGAGGGAGCTCACCCATTTCCTGTGCACTTACGCTCCAAAAGAATGGCCCCCGCAGGCTTAGTTGTTTTTATTTAGTCCGCTACCGCTTGGACTCCGCCGGAAATGTGTTTCTTGGGGGTGACTTCATAAATGCAGGGGGACCGTCAGGGAGGAGAGGCAGGGTGGACGCATCGGCGCGAATTTTGAAATCCGTACTACAAATCTGCATCTTTGTGGATGCTGCCTTAAAGAAGGAATGCAATGCAGTGCAGCATACGTGTTGGAGCGGCCAGTTGCAGGCCTGCTTGGACGGGGTTTATATTCTGTAGATTTGTTGTCACACTGGTCACAAGACTTTGTTGATTTGTTGTCATGAGGTCACACCGGTCCCCCGTTCAGACCACCATCTCGTTACTTCGGACTTCCAACTCGGTCACACGTTTGCTGCCTCAAAGCCATGTAAGCGTTGGATCATGAATGCCACCATGTTAAAAAATACTTTATCGAAAAATCACTACAGAAATAGAAAACCTCAAGTAGGTGCTGTGGGCACCACTTCCTGGTAACAGCGTAAGAAAGGTTCAAACCTCAAGCAATACACATTGGCAGAATGTGGGTTGCTGAAGATACAGCCAATTAGCGCTGCCTTTTTAAAACCCTTTGGGACCCATCGAGGTCGAAGAGGAACAGCCAGGAGAATTCCAGAAAGACATCCAGTTAGTGAAATATTATTAATAAAGGTCGAGCTGGAGTGACACTACCGGAGTGCACTGGTCTGCAGTCTCAAAATGCAGGTTGAGCACAAGGCACAACCGTCAAATCCCTCTCATACCTTCCAGAGGAAACATGTTACTCAAAAAAAGCATTCTCGAGGTGGAACACAAAGTCCTTCTTACCTCCAGGAGTGGGGAAGAACCTTTTGCCTTCTCCGAACACGTATCCTGAATATTCAATGGTGACGAGCTCGAATTCGCCCCAGAAGAAATACTGGAACACATCCCCAAAGTGTCAAATGATATTATGGCAACATTAAATATGCCAGTATGCCGATGAGACCATCTGAGGTAGACCAGACGATTAAAAAGGTGCAAATGAACCAATCCCCAAACCCAGATGGAATCGTCGCAGATTTCTACTCAACTTTCCGCAAAGAACTTAGCCCCATACTCGCGAGTGTCTTTGGAGGCACATGGAACGAGAAACTCCCGCCGCCATTCATGCGGGGCAGTCAACTGGTTCTTATACTAAAAAATCATTAACAGATACAACCACAGAAGGGAATGCCTTCGGCGCCATCACGCTATCAGCTAACTACAAAATACTCGCCAAGGCCCTGGTCAAGCTACTTGAGGCGGCACTGGGAGGCGTGGTAGGAAACCATCAGACCTGTGGCTCCAAAGGCCACTCTGTCATCCCGAACTTACACCAGGTGAGGAACGCATTTGATGTGGCAGCTCTGGGCGTTGCTCAGTTGGCAGTGCTTTAACTGGACTAAAGGCGAAAGGCCCCTACCTACTTACGCTTCTGCGTCATCTAGGGATTAATGATGTAATGCTCGAATGGATGAAGAGTTGTTACAACATTACCACCAGCCCTGTCTTAAACAGTCGGCATGGCTTCGCCATTTCAGTGCACAGATCAGTGCATCAAGGGTGCCCAATGTCACCAGTGCTATGCGCACAGTGCCCTGAGCCACTCTCCCGGATGATTTGCGTGAAACACTATTACAGGCCTTCTGCTCAGAGAGGAAAAATTGCGAGTCCTAGCTCAAACAGATGATGTAGCTTTCTGCACATCTGAGGCACAGGCCAGTGAGGTAGTAGAGTTGGCTGGTCACTTCTGCTTGGCTTGGCCTAAAGAGTGGGGTTACTAACCTCAACACCTCTTCAGCATCAATTGCAATGAGAATGTTGCAAACTACCGCAATATAAATATCGACCTGGAGAAGGCGTGCACCCAAGATTGCGGAAGAAACTGGTTGCTGTGGAGAGGGAAGTTCAGGCATGGATGACGAGCCACATTGTAATTCTCTGAAGGGCTCGTGTCTGAAATCCCTTCCCGAACCCTGCCATATTGTACCGAGCACGCATCACTACGATTGACGCCAGCTCAAACAAACTTTACCAGTTATGGGCTGCCTACCCAGTCGTTCAACATGCGAACCCATCCATCGCCCCAACCTGTTCTGAAGTCTAGACAAGGGAGGAAGTCTACCCCGGTGAATTTAGCAGGCTGAAGCTATTCGTACAGCGTTTCTTTTACTTCCGCTACGAGCCGGGCTCTTTTCTTCGTGCGGCTTTGCAGTGCCTTGGCTCCGAACACCTAAGCAGCTGCCTCACCACGTGAGAGGGCCTTAACCACAATCTGAGTCACACTGGTTGTTACAAAGAGACCCTCGTAACATTGGAGAAGCAGTTTCAAAGGGATTACCTCCAAACCGTTGGGCCACGAAAGCTTTTCTGGGACCTCTTGTCGAATGTCCTTGCGCCGCCTCTCTATCGGCAACCTTGCGAGACCACGCCAGGCACAAATGTATTGAGGCGTGTGCGACCCCTTCCAGTGCCCACCGGTTTTAAAGATTTCTTCTTTCCTTTCACGCCCGAGTGCTGCCATTTATGGTGCGGCAGGAGTAATGGGCCTTGTTTATGTCCTACGGTGCGAGATGCATCCTGTACGGTAAAACGGTGAAGCCTGAGTACGCCTCCCTGGCAATCCAGATGGCCCACTGATTTTCCAACGAAATACAGACTATCTGTCAAAAGATGGCAAATAACCTGGTCGAACCTCTTATACCTAATTGCGGAAGCGGAATGTCCTGTTCTTTGCGACTGTATTCTCATCCTGGGCCTTCGCTAACTCAGGAGGGCCCAGGTCGACGCGGTTGGGTGCCCTGTGAGCCTATAACCTGCCTGTCGTCCCTTGTTGACAAACTCAACTGGACCACAAGTTGCCTAGAGGGTGCCGAACCTGATGAACAACTGCGTCAAGCATTTGAACCGTGTAGCCAGGCGGTGATCTCTTGCAAGGCAAAGGAGGCCATCCGCAGTGATGCTATACGAAACGGTAAGCGTTTAAGGAGTAAATGCCACATAGAGCATGCGGCAATTTCTGAATTGCCACGTATTGCTTGTTTTTGCTTTTCCGTTACTGTTGATTATCTTTCATAGGCTGCTTCCTAAGATTTAATATCTCAGGTTATGCCACTCGTTACTTCCCTTTCTTTTCCAGATGCACTGCGAGAAATGTCCTCATGCTACAAGTTTTCTTGCTTTTTGTCTGTAATGGAGATCCTTTTTTCTGTATGTTTACGTGTGAAAATTTCCGTGTGTGAATGTCTAGTGTCTTGGCTGATCTCTCATGCCAGCGCATATCTTATCATGTCTTGTCATGTCACTTGTAACCATATATATACTCGTTTATATAAAGTAGTATTTGAAAAATAGGTATTAAAAATTGAAAAAAAGTCAATATCATGGACTTAGGGTGTGCTGGAAGCACATGGTTGTTCACTTCAAAGAAGAACACAGCGAATGTCAAATCTGAACCGAATTGACGAAGCAAGTGAGTGGATATATTTTTTAGCATCAAAAGGCTTTAAACAGCCCAAAGAGACTGATTTTGGCTACAACAAATTATTTCCCCTATTACCTTGTAATACTCCAAGGCAACTGCTCGGGGACTGAGAGAATAATTTGTAATGCAGGCCTTTAACGAGCACTGGTACTAAGGTGAGCATGGCTATTCAAACAAGTTGGAAGTGGCAGAAGCATCCCCACCTTATGCTGCCAAAGGAGAAGGCAAAGCGTGAGCAGCAGCTGGGAGGGGAGAGGATTAATTCAATAGAAAAAATCTACCCCAGTAAAAGGCAAACAGAAAGATTCTTCCTGTAGAGCCGGTATAAAGTGGGTGCTAGAAAATTTTCTATTTTCTGAATTCTAGCATAATAAGCAGGGTACCCTTTCGTACATAGTTTTATAAACCAATCCAAAGGCTTTATTGGGTGTTTCACAAATGTTAAACAGTATGAACGCAGTTAAGACACATTAAATTTTATAGCAGAGAACAAATGAACGCGCTTTCATTTATTGCACTTCGATTCATTACACTAGACAAGGTCTAAGGATTGCACCTAATGTTTCATGTGACTAGACGAAATTGTGAAGTTCAGTAAAAATAACTTTTATGGCGCTTCTGGCCTAAAGCTGTTGAGTTCTACATTAGAACTTGTTGTCTTCCTGTAACTTCTTCCTTCATCAAACGTGTGAAGCCACCTTATGATACTGCATTTTTGGTAAATCCACCTTCAGAAATGATTAAGTAGGCAGCAATTGCTCAATCCTCCATTTGATGTAATATTAACTCATCACGATTGCAAATTAACCGACAAATAGGAAAAGAAACCAAACAAAGCATCAACGCCACCAGGGTGGGCACCAACTAGATCGAAATTAATCGATTATGATAGTTTGGTAGCTGCCCTTTGTAACAGGTGGGGGGCTCTTGGATGGGTATATATTTGATGCCGTCCTAGCGTTAGTTGGTTGTTGTCACATTTTTTTCAACTCTAGCCAGCTCATTTTCACCAATCCTCCTGTCGACACTAGCTCATGTAAAGTTGATTCTGTGGGTGTGTACTGCTTACCTGTCTTGCTGGCGCTGCACTTCAAGCCGTACATGCCCTTTTGGGGCATGTACAGAACACAGGAACCAGACACAAAAAAGGGACGCAGACACACCACGGACACAGCGCTGTGTCAACCTCTTTTTTCTCTCTCTGTTGTCTGGGAGGTTAATAAAATCAACAAAGAAATCAGAGCGTGCACCCGGAAAGGACCGTAACACAGGCAGACGGTTCAGAAAAAGGTACACTCGTCGACCAATGTCCACAGCGCGTGTAGTTTACGGCGCCACAGAGCATTGGATTTTCATTTGACATCGATATGGGCGACGACACTTCGGGGACGAAGTCGAGCCTGAACATGGCAATTGCCCTGTTTGTTCGCTTTCCCTTTCAGCGGTAACTGATTTGTCGCACATACTTGTGAAGCAACACGGCACAGGTTCCCCAGAGCAAGAGCTTTTCGTGGCTGGTGTAATCCTGCCATAGAAAGTTGCGTTCAAAAACACCAGACATGTAATACGATCAGTTCCGGGTGCAACACTATCCGGTTGCGCTGTAGTAAAGCACTCGGCTCCTAGTGTGGGTTACCGGCTTCAATTTTGATAAAAAGACCAATGTCTTGAGTGGTCTTTACACCGTGGGCAGTTTTGTCTACCGGCAAAAAATCGAAGCTTGTTTTTGCCGCGATACGGCAGTTACCGGTTCTCTTTATCAGTTGCAGAATGCTAACCGCCGAATGCGTTGTATTAAGCTTTGTTTGGTGGCATCACCTAACAGTGTGTGGATGCTTGATTTAATGGTGACCGCCCATATTGCCCTACCTTCGTGAAATTTCGCTGAACCAGGTGCAGAATAGATACCGCAAAGCAGTTCTGTTGCAAACGCTCCAACTTTTACTTCAGGCCAAGAATTGTGGGAATGTAAGTACCCTATATATTAAATGGTCTTATTGTAAAGTGCATGGGCGGAGCCATAAAAAAATTATATGCAGTAAGTGCCACGTAGAGTACATTAAGAGGTAAAATGATTTTCGTACGCCGCCGTGTAAAAGGAACCACCAAGGCGTAAAAACCCTAATACAAAACATAGTTTGTGTGTTTCAAAATAACAATAAAATTGTTAAAGTTAAACTCAAATTACGTTAACTTTCAATAAAATTGAAATTGTTTAATTTAAAGCAAAACGCAAATCTGGTTAGGAATGTGTTCACTTAAGTAAATTGTTTTTGTTTTATTTTGCGTTTTTGAAATGTTTTGCTTATTTGTATTTTTTATATACGCGGATATAGAAATACTCAAGTAAAAAAATTTCTTTTTTACTGTTGCTCAACCATTATAAATCGATGGTGTCTGCCAGATATTGAAAACCATTATACATTAATTGCGTATGCCAGATGGTGAAATTTACACCACTTTGTCTACATATGTATCTTTGTTTCGTTCCAATGGCCCCAGTGTTGGGAAAGTAGTTTTGCTTTCTTTTTGTCTATACAGGCAGTGTAGTTACAACAAGTGGCTGTGCCCTGATAAATGATTCATTATAAATTCTCTTTTCGCACATTACCTCCTTCAGAAGAAATTCCGTTTTCATAGGCGCTACTTTTCTGGGAATACATTTTGTGGTGGGTTGTTGGCCTCCTTTAACTTTGTTGTGCCGTGCGTTGAATCTACGGTTGAAAGCAGATCCACAAACACTAGTTGGATAATTTCCGTGTTTACCGTAGCGCTGTTACTATTAGGCGCTGCGCCCTGATATGTGGCATACAAAAAAATTCTATTTTCACACATCATGGACGTTGACTTGTCCAGATTGAAAAGGCTAAGCTGCCAACAATTGAAAATTGTACCTGGTCTTGTAGCAAGGCACGAAGGAGGGAAAGTCCGCAACAGGAAACATCACACATCAGAGGTCTATTCTAGCGTGTGAACGAAACAAAAAACAGTAGCTTCGAATGGGCTTTTACAAGGGCCAATATCTAATTATCCTACCATCACCACTGAAGGCTACTTTTATCAAGCGAACCACATCTGATTGTTCACCGATGGTGGCTTCCGATTCCCAATGCGATGGGTTTAGAGCGGCGGCTTTGGGGCACTTTTTATTTTTATTTATTTATTTATTTATCATTTTATTTATTTATTAGTTATTTATTTTTGTATTTATTTACTTTTTATTTATTATTTGTATTTATTTATAATTTATTTATTTTTCAAACGTATAATGGTTGGTAGTTAAGTATTCTTCTTTTAATACAGTTAACCTCAGTACTGCAATGCGATTGGTGACTCCAACGGGCAGCTAATAACTGTACCTGCCCATAAATACGCATTTTCGCAATGCTATATATAACCGATCCGGTGGGGCAACATCTAGGGATTTGTTTCGGGTAAGTCGAGATATATTTGGGTGACAGGCGCTTAAGTAAACACTCCTGACTATCACGCCATGAATTGTTATCGAGTAAAATGCCCAATATCTCAATTACACCTTGAAAATGTTTTTCATAAAAATATACAGGGCTCACTAACAAACTTTCTTAGGCAATCGCCGTGGATGTGTATGTGATATATCCAAAATATATATTACGAGTTAAGAGAAATCGTTCAGCTAAATTGAGAACGAGCAACATAGAGAAAGTTGGTTTTGGAGGAAACCCAAGTGGCGTCAGTGCTAAGCTCGCCATAAAAGCCAAGATTTTGGCGCTATTATCGCCCGCTGAAGCAAGTAGTAAATAGATCTGTGGACGCGCAGCCGCGGCTTTCGCTGAAATACTGTGTTCCATTTTTTTTCAATTCAACAATTTATATCGTTCACATATTTGCGAAGCCGTCCATAAGTACAGAAAAACAACAAGTCATGGCAGAGCACAGAACGCACCCCGGTGTCGGCCTTTTCGCTTTGGCCCCCTGCACTTGTGCAAACTACTGTGTCCTCAGGGAAGCGAGAAGTGTCGCCAGATGGCTGCGAACTGCCGTTCATGGACCCGTTTTTGGTGGTTTTATGTATACGCAGTTCCTTCTGATACAAGTCATGAGCAGCTATGGTTAAAAATAATTACAACCGTTTTAAACATTGATGTATTGTTATGCAGTGGTGTTACTTAATAAACAGTACCGACAACTTATTTATGTTATTACTACGTAGTTCTGCACCCCACTTGTCGCACTTTTTTGGTTTTTGCGTAGTACCAGAACTAGAGCTGGTATGCTTGTTTGTACTCCGCTATGTTGTGCTAGACGAAGGTTCGTGAGCAGGAATACCAAACAACCTTTACGCGGGAGGCACGTGTAAGCGCAACTGCAGTCACCGCCTTGACCGAAAGAGGCGTAAATAGAAACATTCCCATAATATTTGACATTGCACCAGCTCCAATGGTGGTATAATTTTTATTAGTTTGGGAACAGTGTGCCAATTCGGTTTGTCAAGAATGTTGTACGTTGGTACTTTGGGCAAATGGAGTGTGGAATTGGCATTTACGTATCAGTTAGCTGCACATTTCATTTTGTTCATCATCACTGCGGTGCATTTTTTAGAACGTCTTGTGTATAGTTGGCCTTACTCTACTGCGTTCTAGAGTTTGAAATTTTTCATCTGTGTGACATTGGAAACTTCACTTTATTCAAATGCTTCATCGCGTCTAATACAATGGTAATAGCTTTCCCTCGTCACTTAACCTATACATTGTGATTCCGCCCCGTCCAGGATGGCTGGACAAAGAAACGACACCACACCCACCAATAATGGTTTTTTATAACGGTTTCTTTTTGATGGCTTCGTGGTAGTCAAGCGGGGCAAATGTCACATACCAAACAATGAACAACGAACCAAAAAAAGTTTCCATAACAGTTCGTGCTGTATATTTTTTTTTCAAAAACTTCCTCGGAGCACATAGGTGTGCTTACGTGTTTTAAGGCAAACCCTTTTGATATGACTAAAGAATTTGCTGACGGCTACCTAGTGATTCCGTCTATTTTCTTCGTCCCCTATAACAACATACTTCGAGCAGAATCTTTTTTCGAGAAGTATTTCTATACAACTGATATCGGCTGGTGGGTCTCTTCCTTAATGATTTGTTATCTCGCTTCTTGTTAATTCTATATGTGGGCACTTTTAGTGGGTTTAGCTGTATGAAAAAAGCGCAGCAAGCAGTTCCAGTTACAATTTCCTCCACCCACGGAAAGATCCACAGTTGTGCTTTCGTCACGAGCAGCGTTTTCGCTTCGCTTCTTTTCATTCCAAGCTGGTTAAGAACGGGATAGCCCACACGTGTCTCAAATCCGCAGTCAGCAGGTCATGTAATCATTTAGCGCAACAAAGCTTTAATTCACAAGTAGTTCGGCTGGAGAACGCTGGGTTTCCCCTCTCCGTCCTCCAGGCAATCTGTCAGCGTCTTGTGAAACAGTTGAAAGGGTTCGCGCATCACATAACAGATACCGACCAGAGTAAAAAAGCGGCAGTCATTCCCTATGTACATGCGCTGTCGCATCGCCCCAAGAAGACAGCTGACAGATTCGGCGTCAAGGTTGTGTTCTCGGCCAGCAACAAGCTAGGCAGATTATGCAGCATGGTGAGCAACAGACTCGATTCCTGAGGCAATTCCCCCCCCCCCCCACGAGGTTGTTTGATAAAACACAGGCTCCAATTTGTTTGTTGCATGACTAATGTTGTGTACTGCATTCCCATCTCCTGTAGCCGGGTGTACGTCGGCCAGAACGGCCGCTGTCTTAATGTACAGCCGGTAAGACGCTTGTCTATAACAGCGATTTCAAGTTCCACCAGCTACATCCGAAAACTGCCGAAACATACTCGTTCCAAACATGTCGGAGGCAAAAGCGAAGGGCTAAGACTTCAGAATTCCGCGGTAGTTTTATTCAAATTCCGCTCCGGCGGTGCACGATAGGGCTGAGAGCACGAACGCTGTGTTATAGACAAGCCTTTTACCGGCTGTACTCCTGAGGGAGCATCATTCCTCTTTGAAAGGAAAGCCCTATACACACCTGGCGCTGCACTGTTCTAAATGCGGTTGTCAGCCACGCTTCACAGACACGGAAGTACTTTTTAAGCACAGAGACCATGCTACCAGGGAAATTGGAGAAGCCTTCCATATCTGTATTAAGGGTTCCGATTGTATAAGTCACCCGTCGCTGAGTATTTTAGATACAGAAGTGCAACTTCTCAACGAGAGGGGCTGGTGGATGACGGAAAGGAGAAGAGAAACGAGGAGGGAATGGGGCGGTTGTTCTCTTGTACAGCCGTACGCATGTGCGAAGGGTACACGTGCTGGGTTGTTCGGTCTGGGGGTGGTATAAATGTGTTTTCTTTTTCAATAAAACTTTCAGTTGATAGTAAGCGCCTGTGCCGTTCCCTTTCTAGTCCCTGTAAATTTTTTGCGCTTAAGTTTCACTCATGAAAATTGTTCACCAACTAGCTCGTCTCTCCATTTTGCTTCAGATTCTTTGATCGTAAGGTGGTAATGCTGTCAGTCGCCTTCCGACGAGAAAGTCTGCTGGAGACAGAGGATATGGTTCCTCAGCGTCATTGAAAACGTATGTTAAAGGCCGCGAATTCACGACGGCCTCCACTTCTGTTAGAAGCGGGGACAACTCTGTCTCGTTTACAAGCCGCCGTCCAAGCATCTTCTTTAAACAGGTTTTTACAGACCGTACTATCCTCTCGTAAAACCCACCCCCACCAGGGAGTGCTCGGGCATATGAATTTCCGTTCAATGGCCGAGGATGAGAAGAAGGCAAGCACGTCGGGATTTCTAATCGTTCTCCGAAGCTTCTGAAGTTCTTTGGAGATCTTGACAAATGCTCGTGCATTATCACTATACACAGTTTGACAGAGATCACGTCTGGATATGAACCTCCGCAGGGCGCACAGATAACTTTCCGTCGTCATGTCTGCCACTAATTCCAAGTCAACAGCCCTTGTTGCTGTGCACGTAACAAGGGCGACATAGGAGCGCTTCTAGCAATGCCCCGCACGGGGCACCTCGAGCAATCTTGGTGACGGTACTGGCGATACCGCGGACCCCGAGACCCCAACATAAGCTGTGACCTACCGTGGTGATGTGTTTTTAAGGTGAAGGGTAGAAACCTCAAACGGTGGCCGTCGGAGCCCAGGTCAAGCTCCGGCGGATGGGCTCCCTGCCTGTTTACCAGGCAGGGAGCTCCGGGACCTCTCTCGGTATCAGGGTAACCCGAGCGAAGGAAGTACCCCCGTCCCCTGATTTTTCCTATGCCATATGGTAAATCGAAAACCCCCCTCCAAACATGATCGGACCCTGAAAAGGGTCCGCACCGAAGAATCTCTTCCACCTCTTCCTGCCATCAACTCACCGAAACCTGACAACTACCGACATTTTTTGATAGTTGAATCGGTTGACAAATCCAAGCCTCTTTCCTCACAATCTGTATTCCTTGTATCCAAGTTTCTTGAATCTATCCTTGGCAAGACATACAATGCTAAAAAAACTAAGAACTGGCGAGGTCCTAGTTGAGGTTAACTCACAGAAGCAAGCCACAAATCTCATGAGCCAAACTCTCATGGCAGATCTGGATATCAGAGTCACACCCCACCGCAGCCTCAACAGCTCCCAGGGTGTGATATCTGAGCCAGACCTCCTAACCGAGACAGAGACCGATCTGCTCGAAGGCCTAAAAGATCAAGGCGTGACAGCAGTAAGGCGCATCGTAATTAGGAGAGATAACAAAGAAATAGCCACCAAACATCTGATACTGACTTTCGACCGCTGCACACTGCCCGAGCATGTCAACGCAGGTTTCATCCGTTGTTCTGTCTGGCCATACATCCCCCACCCGCGCCGTTGTTTCAAGTGCCAGAGGTTCGGGCATGGTACCAACTCCTGTCGTGGCAGAACAACATGTGCCAAATGTGGCCAGCATGATCATATATCCGACAACTGCACTGCAACCAACCTTACCTGCCCGAATTGCGAGGGTCCACATGCAGCATACTCTCGCGCTTGTGAAAAGTTTCAACTAGAGAAAAAAATCATTAACATAAAGGTAACAGAAAACATCACCTTCCCTGAGGCGCGAAAGAGGTTCGCCTCTTTTCCCCTAGGGAGGTACGCCGACGCAGCTCGCCGGGGGGCGGAGCGGCGTCTGGTTTCGGCGGGGACCCAGTACCGCGAGTCGGACTTGGTCCCGGCCCCGCCCCCCCCCCCCCTGGGTTGCCTCTGGCAGCCCAACCCGCCTCCGCACCGCTCGCTGAGCCAGCAGCGGTTGTGGTGGCAACCTCTTCCGTCGGGACCAGTGCCTTTCCCGTCCCTGCCTCCCCATCCTCCAGAGCGTTGGAAGGTGCCATGGACACCACGGGCCCCGCACCGGCTCCCACCGTCACCGCACCGCCCGTGCCACTTCTGATGCCTCCGATACCTGCGGCGGTGGCGGGTTAAACGAAGGGCCCCCGAACGGGGGCCAAGTCTGGGGTGCCCGGTTCGACGGGCACACAGAGGACATCGGACGACGAGATGGACGCCGTGCCATTCTTGCCTGCGACGCAGCTCAAGGATCGACCTCCGACGTCCAAGCCTACAGAAAGGCCGAAAAAGCCCAATCCAAGAGTCACAGCCCCGAAAGCCGACACATAAACATACACACTCCAGTAGCTCTCACACTAAATAATGGGAAGAGAAAATATGGTTCAATGGAACTGCAGAGGCCTTCTGAATAATCTTGATGACGTGTATGAGATTCTGCATGCCAATCAGCCAAGTTTAATGTGTGTCCAGGAAACACATCTGAATTCCAAACACACAAATTTCTTAAATAGTTACCTGGTATACAGGAAAGACAGGGATGGCTGCACACACTCTTCTGGCGGTGTGGCCGTAATCTCCCGCAAATCCTTAGCATGCCACCCTGTCACCTTGAACACCGTCCTTGAGGCTGTAGCCGTTCGCACAATAATATTTATTAGGTTGATAACGGTATGCTCCATATACATTCCTCCTGATGTTTCACTTACGAGCTCTGACTTCGAGGCGCTGGTTGACCAGCTGCCCGAACCATACATCCTTACAGGCGACCTTAATGCTCACAACTCTCTTTGGGGCTCTTCCAGAACGGATGCCCGAGGTCGCCTGATAAAAAAATTTCTTACATCTTCTGGAGCATGCCTTTTCAACAATAAAAAGCCTACATACCATAACATAGGTCACAACACATACTCATGTCTTGACTTGGCTATTGGCTCCGCAGTTCTCTTTCCTCTTGTCGAGTGGGGAGTGGGAACTGACCCATATGGCAGTGATCACTTCCCCACCTCACTTACATACATAGGTAAAGGCCCAAGCAGTCCATCTTTCCATAATAGGTTCAATGAAGCACGAGCTAACTGGAATAGATTTACAGAGACATCTAAACTATACCGCACATCCATAGGACACCTACACGTTGAAGAAGCTACCCAACTCCTCACGGCGCATATCCTCGACGCCACCGAAAAGTCCATTCCCCACGCCTCTGGAGCCCCGCGCAACCAGCGGAGGCCGTGGTGGAATGAGGACTGTAGGCGGGCGCGAGGGGCTCAGAACAAGGCGGGGGGTATCCTTCGTCGGTACCCCACGTCGGGTAACCTCATTATCTTCAAACGGGCCAAGGCGTTCGGAAAACGTGTGCGCAGTGAGGCAAAACGAGAGAGTTGGCGCACCTTCCTTACATCAATTAATTCATACACCGATGCACACAAGGTATGGACAAGAATACGCAAACTTAAAGGACGACATACACATACCCTTCCCCTGGTCAGTACAACAGGGGACACACTCGAAGACTAGGCTAACACTCTTGCACAACACTTCCAACACGTTTCCAGCTCTGCACACTACACAAACACTTTCCTGAAACATAAAAATAATTGTGAAAAGAAGTCCCTACATGACAATAACAGGTCAAAATCTGCTTACAATTCTGAATTTACACACTATGAGTTGAGGGCTGCACTGAGCACGTGTAAACCTTCAGCTCCCGGCGCATATGAGATTACATACACCATGATACAACACCTATTTTATTATTCTAGGCGTCCCTTTTGCATCACTATAATGTGCCTAAGAGCACACATGAGAAACCTCTGTTGCGACCGATTGGGGGCACCCGATCCGAGCTCCGTGGCTCCAACATACGAGTGGTAGCGTGTATGATGCGAGCTGCCAGCAGCTGTTGCAGCCGTGAAGAAGTCCAGAACCCGTAGGCTAACGTGACTGTTTACTTCATAGCGAGAGGTGAGCCGAAGCCAAAGAACAATGCCCGAACCGGCGAGGTTAAAATACAGGACTCGAGCAGAGCGACAGCATCGATTCGCTGCTCTAAGAGGAATGTATTACAGCGCTTTGGCAGCTCTATTGATCTCCAAATGCGATAACGGTCAAAACGCCAACAAGCGGCAACACGCCACGAACATCACAGACACACACAACGCTCTTTCCACAGTACGTGGCGGTCGCTAGCCTCGGCGCACGTTGAGTCCGAGAGAGGGGAGAGACGAGGACTCCGTTGAGATCGCGGGGCCTCTAGGTCCTTGGGCGGGTCTCGACGTGCCGCTGGAAACCGCCGGCGTTTGAAGCGCGTTGAAAGCGAGCCATCTGGCCCGGCTTGTCGAAAATTGAATGAACATGGTGGCGCCTGACAGCTGAAAGGCGCACGCAGAGGCTTTGCCGCACAGCCGAGAAGTGATGCGGGAAAGTACGGCGGCGCTGGCCGATTCGTAACACCTCCCACTACCTGAGACGCGCTTCGGCATCGCGAGTGGCAGCAGCGGTGACTGCTTTTACGCATGCGCGCCACCAGTTGTGCCCTGGAGAAGCGGGGAGAGAAAAATGTTCCCCAGCACCGCTACCTTTAGGTGCGCAATACTGGACGCAAAACTAGAAAAAGTAACATCGGCCTGCTACAATATTTCACCGAAGCCAATAGTACATATTTTATCCTTTGATGTCCTACCTACTAAAAATCTAACTCTGAGTTTGTCGCTGCTAAGGTGGTTTTTAACAATTCCAGTCTGCTCTTAAAGTATTCATTTCGAAGCGGCAGCAAGGAGCCGATTGCTAGCTTTCAAGCTGAGATTTTTTTTCACATCAGGAATGTCATCAAGCACTGCCACACGTACACGGAACCGAAGGGAGAAATATTCACCACTTTTGAAGGTGAATACAAGTGACGTAATGAAACGTAAACCGATTATATCACGCTGTTCTAGGCTATAGGCTGAAATGCCATAATATGCTGTGATTTGGCGGGAGAATAGAGCAAGATGGAGATTTCTTTCCATACCGGTCCACTATCGCAAGGAACATTAAGAACATCTTGTGGAGACGAACCTCGCTTATCAGAGAAAGATGAGAACGTTAGAGGGAAAAAAACTAATACCGCCCCGGTGGCTCAGTGGCTAAGGCGTTGTGCTGCTGAGCACAACGACGCGTGTACGATTTCCGTTCGTTGCGGCCGCTTTCCTGATGGAGGTGAAAAGCACTAACGACAGGGCGTACGAGATTTCGCCGCAGGGTAAAGATCCCCAGGTGTTCAAATTCATCCGGACCCCTCCACTAAAGCGCGCCAAGTTTCTACATTGTGTCCGAGCGATAAACCCTAAACCAATCACTAGAAAAACTCCTAAAGCTATCTTCATTAAACAGACTCTCTGTGGACACAAACGTTGTACAGTACAGCCGCGTAGAGAGCGCGGAGTAAATTAAAAACACTGGAGCAAATTGGGGTACGGAAAAAGCCTGGGAGAAGTTCTTCGATAAAACGGCTGCGATAAATCGCCTGTCGGTGACATCGCATTCAATGAAAGAGCGTTTGATAAAACCACGTTGGATACGCTGCGACGACCTGGTTGTCGAATGTCTGTTGGGCATGGGACATTTGGTTGCAGATGAAATTTTTACAGCGGAAATATGTGATTGGTTGATTAGCCGTCGGGGAATACTCCTAACCAAGTACGTAATTTGTTCTTTGTTATTGTAAGCTATTCTGCAGCTAGACACACATAGTTTTTTGCACTCTCTATTATGAGCTGCAATCTACAATGGTATAAATTTCTGAGCTGACCATTGAGTTCAACATCTTGAAAACTGTACGCCTGTGCATTATGCTTTCGAGGCGTTTTTTTATCGGCAATATTTGATTGAATGATGGAAAATTGGCGTATTCTGGAGATATAAAATGTGGGATGAAATAAAGAATAATCCAGGGTGCCAAGGCACAAAAAACACGAACTCGCGCACTTTATTAATATTTTTATTCTTTATTCATCTCATTTCATTTGATTTTATGAATTTGTGTTTTTTTAAGCCTTTAAGTATAGTCTGTATAGCGCGAGCACACAGTGAGACACTCTACATTTTTACATCTACCTAGGTTTCGTATACACTTCTGTCGTGTCACAAAATGGAACTTTTGAAGATTTAAAACGTGTATAAAATGGGTGGATTCGTTGAAGTTGGCGGATGTGTATGATAACTCGGAATTTACCCTGTATACAATGGTTAAAATTTCATTCATAGATTTTGTGGCCATTCGTAAAAACATGAAACATTCGTAAAAACAACGCTCGCTCCTCTGACGGAAACGGCTACACTCGGTGACCGGAATCCTCGTGTTTCCGGAACATTCATGACACGGAAAATTCGCATTATTACGCGGAAGAGGATATAGCCTTTATTACATCAAGAAAACGCTAGGTCAAGTGATGTTGTTTTAGAAAGCCAAAGCGATGTTTCCGCCTGCTATGCGCACCCTTTATAAAAACGCGAGTGTGCAACAGCTCCTAGCAGAGAAAGAATGGTTAATGTACTGTGAAAGCTGCTCAATTATTTAAAAATGATACTTTGATTCAAATTTCTATTACAAGACCCGCAGAAAAAGTAAACAACATGGTACAAACAACAACACAGTGAGCAGATTGTGCATGAAATCAAAAAGTATGTTTATTATAACGCTTTCTACTTTTGTACTAATTGTACTATCGGAGTGTGGCCCCGCTTTCTCAAACTGTGCGCGTCTTCAAGGATGCGTTCTGTCACTGTTCACTACATCAATTTAGAAGCGGATGTTCCAGGCAATACTCCGAAGTGTATTGACTCAGGGTACACTGTCGTGATCACCCACGACTCTTCCGATGCGATAGTTGACATCTTGGTATTTGCGTGCTAGGTGGGAAGACTGGGAGGGCGGGCTGTCCCACGTCTAACTGGGCCCTCCCCAGTTCCTGCAGCTCTTGGTCATCCTTCAGGGACTTCAAGCCGAACAGCGCTTCAGCAGCGTTTAATGAGTTACACGTGCCCAGGTCACACCATCACGTGGTCAAACAGACCTCTTCATCACCCTCCCCAGTTACAGCAGCAACTATAATACTCTTCTAAAACCAGCTAAGTACGCAACCTCAACGTCACTCTGCGATCAGTGCTTCAAAGGAGTGCAGATAGCGCAGACCAGTCCCCCCCTTTTCCCTAAAAGAAAAAAAAACAGCCCTGCAAGGCGTCCTCCACACGTGCAGGTGGAAGAGACCAACCAAGTCCCCAATGCCCGCCTAAACAACTGTAACGAGTTTACCATTGTTCAAACCAGCGTCAGACACGCTTGCAGCTACACTTTCCGGTGAGAACTTAAGGATTTTTTTAACGCGGTCGTGCGGCAACGAAATCCACGCGACGAAAAGAAACCTCGCCTGAAAGTTCCTCTATCGAGATGGCACTGCAGCAAAAGGCCGGTGTGAATTTTTGGCTTGTTAACAGCTCTTCGGTGACGGGCGGGCTGTGTTCCCGACGATGGAGAACTTTATGGGAAAACATGTTTGTACTCTTACGAGTACCACTACAAGACCCTAAGTCTTGCATAAAAAATTTCCCTCAAAAATTACATACGAATTTTACTAAAACTATTTTCTTTTTTATTCCATTCTTTTTTTATTCTGCTACGACTGTACCAAGGGCAAAACGACGGACCAGCTGTCCTTCGCCGTTTGTCTTCGGCGTGTGAAAATACTCTCACGCCGGAAATTCTAGCAGCTGCTCAGCCGCGACGCCCGCTATCCTCAGCTGCTTTCTTGTGTTTGGGTACCTCGGGGAAATTTTCTTGTACGTGTTTTTCGAGCTAGCGTAGACCGAGTCGGACCGACTACTTTCCGCTATTTTCGCAAGCAAACACCGGAAAAATCACTGGCGTTTTCCCGAATGTGGAGACGCGGATCTCTCGCATTCCCTTTTTCTTACATCAACCATCCCCCTCCTCCCTTAAGCAGAAGGGTTAACTACCTCCTGTGCTCCCGTATTCCTCAAAAGGCGGACGCGAGATATTGGTGTGGAGCACCGCGACACCGGAAACTTGTTCTCCTTGTATCTTTTACTGACTGTGTCGACGGCCGGCACTCGTAAATGCCAATAAAGCCAGGTTAGTGCGTTAGGATGTAGCCGCTATCCATTACGTATAGTTTGCTGTGCAAAGGTGTTTCCGTTACATTCATATGACAAGCCGCCGTGTCTCTTAGAAGCGGAGCCCCTTAAGGATGTCAGTGTATAATGTCATCTTCGATGTAGTCACGGTAGTAAAACACTGGGACACTCTTTTACACCTCGCGGTAGAACGTAACGCGTACTGAAACAACACATCGGTACCCTCGTTTTCCGAGGCCTCGCGCTAGAACGTTTCGTTCTTAAATCAAGCCTCCGTTCCTCTACCCCCAAGGGTTTCATCTCGGTAGTCAAAAACGCCAACGCTCCAGGAATACACTTAAACCCTCCATTATTGGCCCCTTCCCAGGTTTCGCCTTGTTCGTAAGTGCCCAAGATTTTTTTTCAATTTTTATTGTATTTAAATGAAACATTAGCTAAGAGAATACGTAAGAAACGAGACTCTTCAGCATATACACCACCTCTTAGAACAGTGCATAAATTGCAATGGATAACAATGATTTAATTAAACGAAAAGTGATATATTTCTATTCATTATATTAGCTGCTCCAAGCCACCATCGTAAGAAAAAAAAAACAAAGTACATGTGAAAAGGGAAAGACAAGAAAAACGCAGAGATGACCAATGCAGAAAAGTTAAGTTGTATAGGTAGAGATTCAACAAAGAAGCAAATTAAAATATGTTTTAGCAAGCCCTCTTTCGGACTCATGTATACCTTGATATTACCTGACTCACTCCTTTTAAAATTTGGTCTCTGGATTTATTCTTGATACTCACTTTGAGTTACCCGTCATTGGTATAGGCACCGTTATTCGTGTTGTGCGAAACACGTCGGGTTGGGAAACTGGGCAGGTCTTTCCTGTCGTTCACGGCTGCATTCGTTTCTGGTCAGGTCAAAATAAACGTTAGTTTTCACACGGTTCCTTAATTTTTTTAACGCCGTCAGTAAACATACGCATGGCATGAAAGCAAGCATAGATAAACAAAATGCCTTTAGTAAAAAAAGCAACGTATTAGAAGTTCAAGAAAATTGTAATTTGGGCAGAGATCTTTTTCTTCGGGGCCATTTTTTCTACATCTATAACGACTTTGGTCAGTAAATCACGGGACTTCACAACGCACGACTGGGCGCAACTCTTTTTAGTGTTTTCTGGGTAATCGTCCCCCATTACCCACAAAAAAAAAACCGCAAACCTTGAAAAAATGTCTCCTACCCCCTCATCGATAATGCAATAAAACCGGACCGCTAATGTGCGATCGGTTCGCTGCACAATAAAAGAATTAACCGAGAGAAGGTATTAAACAAAGACACACAAGGGCTCGAATTCTGCTTAGATAGGCTTTTCGACAGCAGAGGCGTTGTTTGTTGCTAGACGCAATGTATGCGTTGCGTGGCGTCATCAGTAAACCTCCGGTAATGGTTATTCCCGCCGGTTACCGCGCACGTGAGCAAGCGTTTTACCAGGAGCCCCCGGCGACTTACAAGCTGGTGCCTGGCTTTTGCAAAAGCATCAATAAATACAGTTACAGTGCACCCGTGCCTCAAGGGGAAAGCTCAAGAGAGCTCGCATTACAGACGCACAATACACGAAGCCGATTACAGCCCGTGGCAACGCGGCATGACGCGTTCCACTTTAGGAGAAAGGTGAAAGCCTTCGGACAAAACCATCCGGGCCCGCCAGTCAAGCATGAAGACGACGACGATAGAAGGGGATATGACCATGCCTACAAGTGCCACTGATAGAAGCGATTATGGAACATTTAAATAAATCATTTCTAACCTAATGTAATGCGTGCTAGTGGGTCCTTCAGTGCTTACAGCAAGGAATCAGCAAGCTTCTCTATGGTTGGAGCCTTGCGCAACTTAGTGGAAGCCTCGGCAATTTTTGAGCAGTTTAGTTTTAAAGCACATTTTACACGGCACCGTTTTCCGGATAATAAAACCAAAATAAAATTGTGCGTGTACGTACGCCTTTTTCCAGGACGACTTACGTCAATATTAAAGCAAAACACAATTCACAGAGAGGAACGGCTAAATTTTGTTCATTGCTTAATTTGTTTCTTTCAACCTGCAGCATAAGTTAACCTGATGTTGATATTTTATTAAATAACGTGAGATTAAAGGAGAGATTGAAGAAATAGTTACATACTGTTAATTTAAATGCAGTTCTGAAACTGTAGTAGGACAACTGCGTCTTATTAAAATAATAGCTATTTCTTCGCGCTTATTTTGTGCTGAAAAGCCGCTCGTATACCAATTAACAGTCTACCAAAATAGTCGGCATTAGGAAAAAGTGAAGTTAGCAATGGCAGCGCGGCAAAAGTGATCTAAGGTGTAAGGCTGGCCTTCACGTCCCACGCGATTTATTTATGAAGGCCCTTATGCTATATACGCCAGCGATGAACCACGGAACCGTACACTCCTCGCTTACGCAACCGCCGGCCGAGACCACTTTAGTCCATGTCTCATGATAACACGCGCGGTAAACATATTATAGATACGATAAGTTCCGCCCGGATTCTACGAGTACGAAATAAACTTTTAAACTTCTCTATAGCAAGTTTCCACTCACTGATTTTTGTTATTTGGATCGACTGAAAATGTGCTGCTTAGACCAAGAATCCAACACCGCTAAACGCACTGGCGATCCATTTTCTTACTCACATGATGGACATCATAGGAGGATTAAAGTGCGCAACATAACAATAAACACAAACTTTTCTTCACTAAAACTGGCAGTAGTGATGTAATAATAGGTCTGTGAAGAGCCGAGCCATCAATTTATAATTTAATTACACACGCATTCATAACATCCAAAGCACACGACACGCGCATGCACTCGCAACGTGCGCACTAGCCCGCACATAGCGCTTAAGCTCTGATTAACGCACACCGGATCGTGCAATGTCAGGGCTTGTTGTATTACCTTATTTTATGGGTAAAAAAAGATTAAATCTGCGCAGAGTTAGAGCAACGTTTTGGCTTATTTCAAGCACCGCGGCAACCGTCACTCAAAACCTATTCGAATAAACATGGATATTTGGAGAGCTATTTCGGCGAGCACTTACCGATAGCCATGAATCATAAAAAAAATATGGATTTTTCCCAACTGCACCATTAAACAAAACACTTTCCATGTTTGTGGTCAGAAAAAGAAAATTTGTTCATGATGTAAACTGAACTTAAAATAATATTGTATGGGAGAGTCACTCAAGCATGTATTTTATAACTATTATCCCCTTTAGTACCGTTTGTATGAATGCATTTATTCGTAAAGAAATATTACGAAAAATCAATTCAAGTCCAGAGAACTCATTCCCTCGTCGATGAAAAGTAATAAAAACACTTGGTCTCGGGAGGCCGCCGGTTAACTCCGCAAAGGATACGCAGCAATATGAAATGTAGTTTACACAATCTCCAGATACACCTAGAAGATCGCTTTAAGAGTAAATAGACATATACTATTCACTTGTAAAATATTATCCCTTCGTGTAGCGATCTTATTCCTCTCAAAAAGGCTGCAAAATGCGCGCACACTCTACGCGGTAAGTAGGCATGCTTTTAGTTGAAATTAAACTCATTCTGCTTGTTTCAGAAGCTGACAGCTCTTTTTATTGTCTTAATGCACATAAAATGCACGAAGCAATAATTAAATATCGCACAATTGTTTCCTCATTAAAAAAATTATTGATCAAATAAAATTTATTTTGGATCCAGTGGTTGTAATAATTAGGAGTTTCGGGGCATGCGTTATTTGTTATCTGTGTTCGCAATGTTGCAGGTTGCCTCAGGTTTAAACCACTGTTTCTAGCCTGATCGTAATCACGAACCTCTTGAATACAATTGAAGTGGGTGTTCGTGATTTTGCATAGAATAAAAAACACAGCTGAAGACGTCAACACGTTTTTGTTTGAAACTTCACTCTAAAGGTAGTTTAGCACTGGTTTGATTCAAGAACGTGATTTTTTGGTGCTAGATCTGTGTTTTTCGGTAAATGCGTCCCTAAAATATCCATTTACGTCTTATAAACCATATAACGGCAAGATATATATTTTGAGTCCGGTGCGTGAAGTCCTACACCAAAGCCTCCTCGATCGGCGCCGGAGCGCCGCCGGCAGGTGATCGCGGAGGCCACGTTCTACGAAGCCCCGCCCTTTGGATAGCTGCGTTTCAGTGTAAAAGCTAAAAATAGCGCACTCGCGGTATGATGCATGTGCTGCTTGCGACAGCGGCTGCAGGTCGTTGTGAAAGTGCGCGCAGACGACCACTACGTTACATGGAGTCTATGCAGGGTTGTTTTGTGGGGACTCCCCACCTCTCTTTTTTTCCCTTCCTGGTTCCGCGCATATTAACAAAGAAAAGCTTGCCCAAGGGGGAAACAGTGGCAAGAATCCGGAAATGTGCGAAGTCCTTTCTGTTTGCTAAGTGGGGCAGAGAGCAAGAGAGAAAAAAAATGTCTTAATCTCTCCACTCCACCTGATGTCAGTTTTTCAAAGCTTGAACCGTGCCAAGAAATCATAGCCATGAAGAAATCCTTCATGGACCTCAGGCGTACGACCATTTATTTCTGTCGCGTCCGGGTTACGCAGGAGGGGCTGTCGAACACGTTAATCAAGCCCTGCGGCGGGAGCGCGCTACGGCCGCAAACCCAGGCCAAAAGAGGCACAATTAACGGTCGCTGAAGAAGATGGTCCCTCCTGCGCTCTCGCAGGTGTGAGCAGGCACCTGCTCTCAGGGAACACTGGGTAACCAATCGCCGCACCATCTACACTGTTCTCCGTGAGTGAAAGCCACCGAACCCTCCTCACCTCGAACGGAGCGATGTTAGACTGTTTGTATTTGATGAGACTGTTTCAATATCAAAGGATCGCAGCTGTGCTTTTTCTCTCATATATACGTTTTTCCTGCGTGAATTGCTTTCAAGCTACGCTGTTTGGCGAATGAAACGCTGAGCAGCAACTCTGCGTTGCACCAACAGAGCCTAATTTGAACACTCGTGCCTCAGCGCAAATAGGATATGATTTACGGATCATACTTTGAGTGCTGAAAGTGATGATTACATGAGTTTGGCGAAATTTTTTTAATAAACAACGAAAAAAAATTCTTAAACAAATTTAGGTTTTTACAGTTGCGCTTCATGCCTCAAAAAACTAAAAAGTGTGCACTAAATTTTAAAAACTGGTGTGGTACTTGCAGTTGTGTTTTTATTTTTGTGTTAAGAACTGTACGCAAAGTGCAATGATTAAGAACGAACGTTTACAATAGCGGCTCTTTTTAATTGGTGCGATGGGTGTTGATTTTTACCAGGCCGGTAATACCATTTGCGCACACTGCCTGACCGATGTCAGTAGCAATAATTAACAATAACTCTGGCTAGCGAGTCACAGGAAGCCGTTTGGCCTGTAGGGTATATATGAAGATAGACTGCTCCCACGCATAAAGCAGTACGCGAGGGGCATCCCCCGACTGCAAGGTAGCTCGTCTTTTGAGTTTACCGAACCTGCAAAATCGCTCTTGTTCAAAGAATAGCCAGAGAGTCTTTCGGTGAATAATAGTTATTCATAAAAAAGAAAACAATGCTGAGCAGTCGGTGATTGCCGTTGCTAATTTTTTTATATAGGCCATATGGTTATGTGGCTTTACAACATCGAACACTTTATTTACAAGACACACTAAGAATGACCTCAGTCGTCGCCCCCTTCATGTTCAATTGAAAAAGAACGAAACTGCGTCTCGGAAACAACCGAATACACACAGACGAAGGTATTTTAAAACATTGCCAGCTTTGGAGATAGCATTCTCAACAATTGTGTGTGAATATATTTGAGTAGGAACACATGTATTGATTATCCTGTCGTTTCACTACACTGGCCCATACGGCACACTCCTTCCCCATTCTCCGGCTCCTTCGTACATAACGTGGGTGTTCCCCAGCTCATGTGCATCTACTTGTGCCTGCACAAAGTATGGTCGTGCAACCACACGAAACGACGGTTCGCGGTTCGCCTCCAAGGGATACTGCATGGATTTCTAAACACTGTAGAATTAATCGCGCAAATTGAAGATTGGCTTCTCCAGGCCATGTTTCAACGGCTCTGGATGCGTTCAAGGGACACTATTTTATAAAAATAATTTTGACAGTGCTTTGCTCTATTTTACAATGCAATTTCAAAGTAAAATACTTCTCTGAGCGTCATTCTTGCCGATTTGCTAAGACATTTTTATTACTAGGCTTACACTTGCAAACTTGGCTTTAATTCGACTACTGCGCTGCTTTGCCTACTCTGAGAGATAGTCCGTCGGCGGCCGCCGCCGGGGCCGCATCACTCGCTCGCTCTGCTGAAAGCTGGCCACAAGAATATATGAGTTTGAAAAAACGCCGGTTTAGTTTGTAAGTTTATATACTGAATCAAGCTTAGTGAAGTCCCTAAGGCCGAAGTAGTTCCATACAATGGTATCGTTCTCTGGAGCTTTAAGCCGCCTATACCTATGCGACTGACACGCTTGTAGAAAATCAAAGGCCAGTTAAACGTGCTAGAACAGTCAGTGAAGTTGACACAGGTAATAACAAACTAAAATAAGCTGAAAAACTGGTTTTAAAGCATTAAATGAAGTTTCGCCCCTTAAGAATGGCGGACATACTTCGAGAGTTAAACAGCTTCTCTATTCCTACCGGTGTTGTCGATTTCCGCCAGCCACTGCCGCGATGTCACATGCCCTGTTCACTCCCGGACGAAAGCGTTATCTAACTGGACGCGATATCTCTTCACGGTGGATAGGGTTGAACCAACATCACATATACAAGTTCTGAAACTCCCTATAGGTCCCCTGTATCAAAAGTCGGTCCGCGGTTCATCCCCTCCGCAGTGAAACCACGGGCGAGCACAGCGCTAGGTGGCGACCATGTCGTTTGTCGGCAGTAAGCTAAAATTGGGCCCATCTCCCCGCGAGGGGGACTCGAGTAAATGCGTCGCATAGGGGGTGGGCGTATTGCGTTAACGTTTAGTGTTTGGGGAGTTGGTGGTAGTGAATGCGTTGTATCAGCAGCTTCTTGACGTAGTTTGAATGAGTCAATGTTATAAGGCGCGTTCGTAGCCTCCCATTCTGTCTCGGCTTTGTGGCGCAGTGGGCAGAGCACCATGTACATTGCGTTCCGCCCGCAGGGCCGAGGGATCGAAACCAGACGCCGGATAGTATTTTTGTTATATAGTGTAGGGGGAGGGGTGCGGACTACGACTACGGACGTCAACGCGGGTGACATCGTGAGTTAATGAAATGCTCTGCATTTAAAAGTAGTGCTCTAGTGCTTGCGGCGGCTGTCGTAAGTCATCAAAAGGAAAACCGACGAAACCTAAGTAAACATTGCGTAAATTATGTTTTCTAAGTGATAAGCAAGCGTTATTTTATGATGTTTTGTTATCCTAATATATTTATCAAAGTCTAGTTTTCGTCTCCTAGATGACGCGCGCATACGCTTTCCCCTCCCTTTCAGCGGAATCAGGGAGGTCCGCACTGCCCTGATCCTGAAGCTGAGTTTCGCAACAGGTGTAAATTGGAAAACTCTGGTTCAAGCGACGTACAAAATTTCCAGTCTTAGTTTACCTCTTAGTTTTCCCCGTTTAGTGAAACATAATCAAATGTTTCCTCAACTTTCACTGTGAGGTCAAACTTCTTCCTTACATGTTGTTGGTACGCCGCCGAGAGCATCGTATTCTAATAATTGAGCATCGTAATCCGTCTTGCAGCTGGAATTGTGTACCCCTATTACACCACGAGGTTTTATGCAGGCTTTGCGCCTATAATTTCCTGAGATTTGACATCACTCTTTAAACATATGCTTACAAAAGAAACATAGCGCATGTCCCGAGCTTACGCTAACCGCAACTACAATGCTACATCTTCAACACAGGCTACCACTTTGCCTGCAATGTTCGCTCGCTTGCAGTAGTAGAGCTAAGATACTATTGTTGCACTCTTTCTGCTGTAAATAAACCGAATGAAAAGAAATGTTTGGGCGAATAGAATCTCTCGTTAAAGTGTCTAGGAACTCTTGAGTTAAGCACGGCCTTCTCTTGCATGAGTAGTTCGCTGTGCATACAAGCGTATAGCACGGTAACGTTATGAAATCATTGCTGCAAAAACTGTGGAATTCGAAATACTAGACAGTCACAAAGAAGTGGACGTGTTCTACCGACCTGCCCTACAACGCCTGGGATATGGCTAAATACGGCGAACACCAGTTATAAGGCGCCGCTTCTTGCTTGTCTACGTGCTGTATATCCTCTAATTATGTTCCTACCTTGAGATGTTGCATCCATTCCGAAGCTATAAAGTGGGAGTCTTTTGGGGACGACTGCAAGCATCAATGTAGCTCCTTTTTCCCCACACCATGAGAAGTTTTCGGGTGAGCGTGTCATTCCCCAACTCCCTTCAGTTGACGACTATATCATGTGTGTATACCTACTGGTGTATGAGGGCCCATTTCGCTGTCTATTGTGAACTGGGCCCTCACCTGTTCTGTTTCGCCCTCGCCATGAAATTCAAATCACACGTGGATCACCATGCATGGATACTTTCGTAACTGTCCTGTTTATTTTTTTCATAATTGACATTGCCTGTGGAATATAACATTTGGAGAATTACTAATTGATCAGCAATATTGACAGCTGATTCCAAAGACGTAAGTCACCATTGAAAGCAATGCACGGAAACGAGCGAACTTTCTTTCGATAACAGCCCTTGCCACCTGTCCATGCGTATATTGATCGCATTTAGCTTTTCCCTATGAGTAATGCTCGAAGCAAAACAGCAAACACTGCTCATGTACTGAAGAAAGAAGTACGCCAAAGAAGATATGAACTCATATCATTGCACTGCGCACGTTGCACATACCGAAGCAGGTGAATACAGTCGTGACCCTTGTCAACCTCACTCTTCCACCTACCAAACACATTTCATAATGAGTGTTGTTCATCTCAAATGTGAATTTCCGCCTTCTTTATAACAACGTAAGACGCCCTTTTTCTAGCCGCGACCAGACGAATTGGGAGATGTGTTTGAAATCATAAAATAGGTAAAAACATCGACAACTCCAAACCTCCTGCTTTTACCCTCCCCTAAGCACTGAGAGAAAGAACTGCCCAGCTCGGACTCTGACGAAGCTGTTTTGACTCGTGAGGGACGCGCGCCAAAGAACCCGAATTGTGGCGAGGGTTCCTGGAATAAGAGCGCTTTTCCAGGGATAATTGCTTCATACAGACGTTTATTTCTCCTTATGCGCCTGCTCGCACAATTGTGTAGGCAACAGATCCCAAAACGTACAAGTGAATTTCGCAAAAATTCTATCTTCACCTGTTGTCTTTCCTAATTTTAGTTTTGAGGGATGCCTTGCGAAGCAGAATACATTTCGAGCGACTAAGGTCCGACATTCATGATACGGTATGTGCGGTCGAAAAGAAAGTTGTAGACGACCTCTTTTTTAGTTTACTCTCAGTCAAAATCGTTTCTCGCAAGCCGTTTTCATTATAGCGAGCCTAGATGGCCATGTTTAAATTGTCTGTCCTGTGGCTGACGAACATGCTGTGGTTCCACCTATTACTTTCTCTATGGATATTTTCCTCGATTTCCCCTTTAGCCCGTTCATATATTTTTAGGAGGGTTGGAGCGGCCAAGTAGCGCAGCCCTACCTTCCCGACTTGGTAATAGTATTTGTGCCTTGATTTGCCTGTAACTTCATATATGCTTTAATGCACATTATGAGTAGTTTGCCGAGCCGAGACTATCGTTACTTGGGGTTGTGGGTTAAGCACGACGTGCATTAGTAGAGCAATTTTCAGGATACCTTTGACGTAAAACATGTCGGAGCGACTGTGCCCGTAAGCCTTCCCTTAAAGCAGTAACTCCCTTACCGTCTAAAAAGTGAACCTGCCTAAAAAGTGAACTCATCTAAAAAGTGAACCAGTACACCAATCGTAAAGGGTCAAGTAACATGATCAGTAAAGAGACCAGGGTCCCCTTTCAAATAACTCCTCCGCAACCTCTTTTTCTCGCGATTCGCATTGAATAGCCCGGAAGAGTTTTCTACAGACACTTTACCCACACATTTTTCTTTCGCCTGCCATATATAGCGGCGCCTTAATAACATCAGCTACGAACTAATTGTGAGAAATATTTGTGTCCCAACTGATTTTATGGAATTTAAAATTGTGGCCACCGCGAACAGATACAAAGTCTGTCCCGTAAAGGTACACACTTTTCTTGATTCCGAATTTAATGAAATTGCAAGAGAAAAATATTCAATCCTGCTACGCAGGCTTCTTCTTAACGTCTCTAACCAATTGATGCCCCGACAGTAGTAGCGCCCTTAACTGAAAGTCGCAATCGTTAGAGAGCTTTACTATAGCGGGAACTAGCGTTTAGCGTGTTCCATTCCTTGCTCACGGCGGACCAGCATGCCCAGAACGCAAAAGGAGAATTAACCTGTTGCGGACGCACGCTATTCACCACGCTTTGCGGACGGCACATGGGGGCCGAGGACGGCTGGCGCTGGTCTAGCGAGGACCTCCCATAGGTTGCCGCTGCCGGCCACATAGGTCTGTGCGCGTGCGACCCTTCTTCACCAACGATCTCGCTCTGCTGACTCTTCGAAGTACACGCTCGCGTTTTCCGTGGTCGCATAGACTAAATAATGGCTCTTCACTGTATCACCGTGCCAAGCCATGTAGAACACAAGTGCCAGCGGTACCATCGTTTGCCTTGGATTACGTTTATATTACCTTGCTGGTTGTATTAAGAAGTTATAGTTACCTGTTCATTTGCTAGACGGCACAGACGACTATTGTCAGCCGCCCCACGCTGTTTGCGGAACGATTCTGTGACAATACTAAAGCGCTGGCAGGAAACGTGTGCGGCACACAAGCGCAACGTACAGCGCAAGCTAGCGTGTAGCGTGCGCAAAATTTTTAATTGAGGTTCGCAAACGTTTCCTACCCAAGACAATTTTAGTACAGCGACAGGAATGCTCCGCTAATTGCCTGTTGCTGGTCAGACTCGACGCTAGAGCAACATAGGACATGAACAGGTAACTATACTTTGGCAAAGGCAAACAGCCACAACCAGCACATACGAACGCGAGCCGAGGCAAACGGTGATACCTCTCATTCTAGTTGTGTTCGGCACCGCTTCGCATAGTGACACAGAGAGGTACGGTATAGTATTCAGTGGGACTGCGGTTGCCTGTCAGTGTCAGCAACGCGACATCTTCGTTGAGGAGAAGCACGCGTTCATAGAATCATAACGGTAGGCAGCGGCCGCCTCTGGCACCCCCTCTACTGCAAACATGTCTCGCGGGAGCAGCGCCAGCCGCGAGCGGACCGAAACCTCGCCACGAACCACCCGCAAACTCGCGAATAATTCGTGCGTCCGCAAAACGCCAATTCTCGTTTCGCGTACTGCGTGTGCGCACAAAAGGTGCGCGCAAAGAATAGCATTCACTAAACGCTAGCTCACTCTTTGCGCGCGCTGAAGGCTAGCTCACGCTATACTAAAACTTTCTAGAGGAAGCAAGACGCTCGGTTCTGGACGATTTCACGGGCGTTCGATAGCGTGACCATACGCCAATACAAAACCACGCATGCGCAATCAAAGCCTGATCCCACATGGGCAACATACAACAGCTGTTTAAGGTTCCCTCTCGCTTCGCGGAAAGGTCGCCTGAGAAAATTTATTAATGCGTAGCATTCTTTTCAAGTACCCCCACATCCAGGCCCGTGTAACGCCCGGCATTTCCACAAAAATGCAGATATCGCAGAAGTTTCACCTGTGATCGCTATAATGGCGTAAATGAAGAGAACTCGTAGGACGGAATTTTCAAAAAATGAACAATAAGGAAAATACTTAATAAACGCTACGGATAAGGGCCAAACGTATACCGCATAGAATTCCCACAATAATTCGCATTTCGCGAAATTCCACCTGTAATCGTTATATTACCGTAAATGGAGATAATTAGCGGCAAAAAAGTTTGAAAAGTTAAAAAAAGATACATATTAAAGAATAAGTAAACTGGCAAACTGTCCAACGCTCTGCATTTCCACAATAACGCAGATTTGGGGGAAGTTCCAGTGGAATTGTTATAATAACGTAAATGGACATTTAGCAGGATTTAGAGAACCCCAAAAAATTTGGCTGGGAAAAACTTGCACTAAAAAAAGCAGCACAAGAATGCTTTGCGCTAGTATATGATTGTGTAAAGTTCTCCAGTATTTTTTGTGCTGTATGCATTGTTTGCCACAAACATAATGTTTTTTTTTTTTTTTAAACCGAAGCTTTGTGCGTCTCACTGATTGCTCCGTAGGCGCCAATAACGCACTACAGGAGAGTCAACTTTATCTCAAGATGACGATGATTGTAGAAGGGCCTTAAGAGATAAACGCTTACCGTTGTTGGATTGGAACGTGGGTCGGTCGGGTTTGCAACCGACGTCTACTCTTTGCCCAATTTGACACGGCTGAAACAGTTTGGATTTGCACAGGCCTGCATAGACTGGCAAAATAAACAATCAGGCAGAAAACCATGCCCCCTTCATCTAATCATGACGATGGTCTAACGCGAAGATTTCTTGAGTCGAAATAAACGGCCAACGTTCAAAGTCAGAGCCACCGCGATGAGAAGTCCAAACTGCGTGCGAGTCAATGTCAAAGCTCAACGAATCAATATTCGAACCGTCTGTGAGTGAAAGTACAAACTCCGACGACCACGAAGTGTTTGCTTTAGAGAAATACTTACGTTCAACCATTTTCGCCGTTACACAAAGTGCATGATTATTTTAAACTCTTATTTTATGTCCGTAAAATACACACAGATCTAATTGGGAATTTTACCGATCGGGACCGAATTTAGGAGTAACGAGAAGCTTCTCGGTACGTCTGCGCATAAAACAGATATTCACACTTCAAATCATTGAAATAATTGTTCCGTTTTTCGCACCATCTTTGAAACGTACCCTGCTTGTCCGGCAAAGGAGAAATGTCAGGCAAAGTTTTAGCGTGTGCGCACACAATTCAAAGTACTACAGATCTTCGCCGATGTTGCTTTCATAAATTTAAAGTGACGTAAGCCCCAATTACGCTCTTCGTTCATTCCTGATGCAACGTCATTGCGGAATTATATGGAGCCACACAAGGGTCTATTATATATATAAAAGTCTATATATATAGATATATTGTAAGGAAGACCGTCGCCAACACCATCCTCATTTAAATAATGGAGGTGAGTGGACAGTACTGGTCATTCGCAATGAGTGGGTATGGGACACAGAGGCCACGGGAACGAAAGAGCCATCCTGGCGACTCAGGGAGATAAACCTACGACGGTGTCGATGTAAGGCTTGAGGGGCTGAACATGGACTATTTCTTGGCCACGGCGACGCTGATCGTCTGAAGGAGTGAGAGGCTCAACCACATAATTCACGGGAGACGTCCGCTTGACAATGTGGTAGGGACCCTGGTAGCGCAAAGGCAGTTTACTGCTCAAGGCTGGCGAGGACACTGGAACCCACACCCAGACAAGTGAGCCGGGTGAGTAGGTAGGAGCGTGCGCCGTTTCGTCATGGTGCGACTTCTGACGCTGCTGATTTTCCGTGGATAACGATCGGGCCATCTCACGACACTCTTCGGCGTGCTTCGCAACGTCGGAGATGGGTTGGGTGTGCACTGTGAGTCATCGGGCCGATAGTGAAGTATGGTGTCAATTCGGCATGTAGGTTCACGGCCATACAAAAGAAAAAACGAAGAAAAGCCGGTCGTGGCCTGCGTGCTGGGGTTGTATGCGTAGGTCACAAATGGTAGTACTGCGTCCCAGTCTAAATGGTCCGCGGCGGCTTACATAGCAAGCATGTCACTCAAAGTCCGGTTGAACCGTTCGATGAGGCCATTGGTCTGAGTGTGATACGCCGTGGTGGTGCGATGAACCGTGCGGCAGCCTTTAAGAAGGGCCTCTATAACTTCACAAAGGAAAACCCTTCCTCGAATATTGAGGGGCTCACGGGGCTCCCCATGGCGCAAAATGAAGGGCCGAAGTAGGAAAGAGACTATTTCACGTGCGGTTGCAGAAGGCAGGGCGCCAGTCTGGGCATACCGGGTCAAGTAGTCGACAGCAACAACGCGCATCGGTTGCCATTTGCAGTGCAAGGAAGAGGTCCATAAAGGTTCATTCCTACATGGTGGAATGGTCGTGTTGGACATGGTAAGGGCTGCAAAGGCCCAGTTTCTCGGCGTTGTCCTCGGCGTTGTTTCGGCGTTGTCCTCGAACACACGAATGGACGTATTGACAAAGGAAGCGGTACATGCCTCGCCAATAGTTCCACAAGCGCAAGCGTTGGTATATTATAGGGACAGCACAATGGGCGCAATGGGCTCTTCGTTTAAAAAGGCCCACATTTCAGAGTGTAGGTGGCGCGGAATTACTAAGAGCCACTTGCGGCCTTCTGGTTGATAGTTGCGATGGAAAAGCATTCCACCACGAATGGCAAAGTGCGCCGCTTGGCGGCGTAGTGTCCGAGCTGCACGGTTCGCCGATGAGCCAGGCAGAAAGTTCAACATGGAGGAAATCCAAGGGTCGTTCTTTTGCTCGGATAGCATAGAGTGAATCTCCAAAGGCGACACGTAACAATCGGTGGTCGAGACCCGTTCGCTGTCATAGGGCCAGGGGAGCGCGAAAGGGCATCAGCATCATTGTGCTGCCGGCATGAGCAATACGTGAAGTGAATGTCGCACTCCTGTAGCCGCAAAGCCCAGCGCGCTAGCCGCCCAGATGGGTGTTTGAGCGAGGACAGCCAACAAAGCGCTTGGTGGTCTGTGACAAAATTGACAGGGCGCCCATGGAGATACGGGCGGAACTTCACAAGCGCCCAAACAATGGCCAGGCATTCTCTCTCGGTCACGAAATAGTTTGCCTCGGCTTTCATTAGCGCACGACTCTCATAAGAAACTACATACTCGTAATATCCTGTCTTGCGCTGAGCGAGAACTGCCCCCAAATCAACCCCGCTCGCGTCCATGTGAACCTCGGTAGGGGCCTCCGGATCGAAATGGCGCAGGATTGGCGGAGGTGTGAGGAGATGGCGCAGTTAAGTAAATGCGTCGTTGCAGGCCATGGACCACTCACAGATGCCGCCTTCATTGCTGAGGAGCTTTGTCAAAGGCGCGATGAGAGATGCAAAGTTGCAAGCAAATCGGCGAAAGTGTGAACACAGCCCAGGGCAGCTGCGCAGGGCCTTCACAGTTGTCGGCTTGGGAAATTCCGCAACTGCAGGCAAGTTGGCAGGATCTAGCAGGACCCCAGTTTTAGAGACAACGTGGCCAAGGAGGGTAAGCTCTCGGGCAACAAAACGGCGCTTCTTTAGATTGAGCTGAAGGCATGCGGTGGTCAAGCACGTCAAAATTTCCTCAGGTAGAATAAGATGCGTCGGAAAATCAGGAGAGAAGATCACAATATCATCCAGGTAACAAAGGCACGTCTACCATTTGAGTCCACGGAGAATGTTGTCCATCATGAGGTCGAAGGTTTCAGGCGCATTGCACTGGCCAAACGGCTTAACATTAAACTCGTACGGGCCATGAGGTATAACTAAGGCCATTTTTGCACGATCAGCCTTTGCCTTGGGGACCTGCCAATAACCCGAGCGTAAGTAAATTAAAAGAACTCTGCGCCTTGTAGACAATCGAAGGCATCATCAATTCGCGGGAAAGGATATACGTCCTTGCAAGTTATCTTGTTGAGCCGTCGGTAAACGACGCAAAACCAAATGGAGCCCTCTTCTTGAGAAGCACCACTGGTGACACCCATAGACTGGTAAATGGTCAAATCAAGCGGCGTTAGAGCATGTCCTCGACTTGTACATCGATTACGCGGCGTTCAGTGGCGGAAACATGGTAGGGACCTTGTCGTAAGGTTGCGTGACCTCCGGTATCGCTGGCGTGTTCGACGGTGGTGGGACGTCCCAGACCAGTCTGGACAGTATCAAAAGACGTCCTGAATTGGTATAGCAGTGCGAGAAGTTGGTCTCGTTCGAACGGTGAAAGGTTGGCATCCAGGGCGCGAAGGAAGACGTCTGCAGACGGAGGAGATTTTTCTGCTGTAGGACAAACAGTCCACTAATTTCTAGGGGTGTTGAATCGTCGGGAACGTCCACAGCGACAACAGAATGTGCGTTGTCGACATGGCCGACCAACTGTCCACGTTGCAAGGTGCACGGACACGAGCCGTAGTTACAAAGAAGTGTAGTTTGGCTGTTACGGATGGGAAGCAGGGAGAAAAGAAGCCGAAGACTACGTCGCTGGTGAAACAGGTCAGAAGGCGTAAAGAGTACTGTCGCATTGGACAGAAATGGACAACATAAAGTAGGCAAGGCGAAATGAGGAAGTATGCTTACTTCTTCCGCGAGGACCAGTTTTACTGCAGAAGTTGCGGGCGGTTCATCAGCATTATGCTCTATGAACGGTGTCATATTTCGTTACGAGTAATACTTCTTTCCATGTCAACTCCCTGATTTCAACGGGCTTTGTCGAGCTTTGACTTCATATTCACCCTCTTGCGCCTCTTCCATTCAGCCCCTTTTCACTACACCGTCATCTCTCTTTGAACCACCATCAATGTTCACTTGACTCACTGCCCTATGACCCGTGCCCGGTCTCCAGTCTTTGCCTATTGCAATCTTTCTCTTGATTTTGCGAGACTCGCACGGTCTCTTCCTTTGTGTGTTCTTTGCGCATCTGCGCTTTCGCTCCCCTCTGACTTTGGTACTTTGGCTACTCCCGGAGGAGAACTCACTGCCTATCTTTTGGAAGACGCCAACTTGGCTGGTGTGCTGATTACGGAACCATCCGTTCTTCTTACAGGCCTTAGCTCGTCGTCTGTGCGCCATCTTCGTAGCGTGCGCTAACTCTACGAGCTTCCCAGCTACCCTATCAATTTTCGCACAGCTCCGCTCATGCACTTCAACCGTCCTTAGACCCAAACTCTTTTTCCTCCTCTGCTTCGCACGCTTACAAAAACGCGGGCACTTTGTCTCGCGTTCTTCAGTCTCAGCAACCTTACGGTGTGCTGGCCATTGCCTTTCGCTAGGGACTAACCCCGGTCCTGTGCCTTGCCTAACTTTCTAGAGCCGGGACTCTTTGTCAACCACAAGGAGCTGAGTCTGAGGGAGCTGCCCTAGCTGCTCTGAACTCCGCTGACTTGACAGCGCACTGGTGACCCCGTTTTCCATCTCAGAAGCTGAGCGGTCCGCTGAGCCATCTAAAGAATTTGCACTGTCCTTTTGTGGGAGAAGGGTACTCTCAATAGTCCTAGGCATTTCGACCCGATCAGCAATAGAGCTTTCTGTCCGGATGCTATTTCTACAAGTGTATGGGGCTGCAGGTACCTCGGTCTGAATTATTAATCTTTCAGAGACCGTAAAACCAACTGGCTCAACAAAGATACCAGGAGGCAACACGCTGTCCTCGCAAGGTGATTTCTCAGTGCACTCCTTTTCAGGAGCCTTGTCTGCGATTCTGCTACCCCCAGACATTTCACGGCATTGCGTTTCCAACGCTCCTTTCTCTTCATAGCGGGGGCGCCACCTGCGCTCGAAGAAGGTAGACATGTGTTCCATAGGCTCCGTCTTCGACCTCTGGTAGTGCCGGACTTCTTGGAGTTATTGCCTTGAGTGTGCACTCTACAGCTTCGCCAAGTGGCCAGCTTCCTGTTCGTGCTCGTCTCCAGCACATCTGACCGCGCGGCGACGCATTACTGGCGACTTGAACTGTGCCCGCCAGCTAAGCCTCTTGCCCGGCAGTGAGGCGGCCGGCTGCGGTGGCACTCCCTCGCACGTGCTCGGACACCTCGTGCTCCCTCCTCCTGCCTGCATGCTCGCGCACAATGTCGGCGGCAACACCGTCTTCTTCAACGCTCCCACAACTTCCAAGGTCGGCGCTTCATGCTCCCAGTGGTTCCCTGCTGGCCCCCGCTCAACTGGTCCTGGCTTCTCCGCCGATGACGCTCTCACAAGCTACAGCCTCCACCCCTGCAACTCAGTCCCCTGATGACCCGGATGGTCAAGTTATGGATCAAGACGGCAGCAACCGGGACAACGACGGCCCCTGGAAGATCTGGACTCGAGTCAAGCCCAATCGGAAGACTGCAATCACTCGCCTAGATCGGGTAAGTAGGCCCCGAGCACTCTTCTTGATGAGACCACTCACAAAAATCAGTGTGCGCGCCATACCCAAAAACGCCCTCGCACATCTGTTAGGCACTCTTGCGCCTACTCCCGAAATGGCCGAACTCGCAACGCACCGCTACGACGTCGCGGGAAACTGCATACAGGTTACCTTATACGACCAGGAGCACGCTAACCGCCTTCTTGCAACTACAAGTCTCTGCTTTCAGCACGACAACAGTGTGGTCACTCTTCCTATCGAGGTCAAACACTCCCCCAGCCGTGCGAATACTTCACGTGGAGTCATCACAGTGGAACCTGGAGATTCAAATGAAACAATTTTGAATTGGATTCGCTGTGAGCAAGCTGAGGTCTTGGCGGCGCAACGGATAGGCAAAACGAATCGAGCTGTTCTAACCTTTGCCTCTCCAACGATTCCGAACGTCGTCAAATACTATATGGCTATAGTTAAGTGTCTCCTTATGAGCCCAAGCGAATGGTTTGCTTCGCATGCCACAACATCGGGCACATGGCGAAGTACTGCCCGCATCAACCTGTGTGTCGTAAATGTGGGCGGGTACATGCCGAAGCTGAACCTTGCGAGCGCACACTTTATTGCGTGGCATGTAAAAAGGATGGGCATCTGGCAGTGGACCCCACGTGTCCGGCCCGCACTGCCTCCTCCCCTCGCACCAATTCAAAAGTGCAAGACGGCGTGTCCTGGGCTGATCGTGTTCGTACTCATGGCAACCCAAGTACCAATGCCGTCGGCGCAGTGTCGTCACCTGCTGCAGCTACAGTTGATCCTCCACCTCCACGTCCTGAGACAAGCGACCCCATTCTGCAGACAGTATTGTCCGAACTTGCCAGCCTCCGAACTGAACTTCACCAGCTTCGTGAGGAAAACGCGCAGCTCAAGGCTGAACTTGCAGCATCCAAGATGGGGTCTCATACCACGCCCACCCATGCAGCTTCCTCGACCTCAATCACGCCCCCTAAAAAGGCTGATTCCCTCTCTACTTCCATTATTGCACCTGCAAAGTCGGCCCTCCGCAATCCCCTTCCCTCCGCGCCCAAGCAACGAAAAAGTCGCAGTACTAGCGTCAAGCGTACCCCCACCTCGCAAAAAGCGACCAACACGAACGATATTATGGAGATTCTAAAATTCATTCGCGCTGACATCCAGCAAGAACGTCGCGCTCGATTGGCTGACATGGACAAGCTTCGCACCTTCACAGAAAAATATGCTGAACAAACTACGGCCATGATGAATTACCTCCAAACCCTACCCGGTCAACCAAATGAAGGCGATGAACCGCCTAGAAAGATAACCCTCTGTGCTACCCTTGGACAATGAAGCGGTCCCTTTGCGTTTTACAGTGGAACTGCCGTAGTTTCAATCAATCGGCTTCTATTCTGTCCAGTCGAGTATCACAAATTCTTCCTGTTCTTATTCTCCTTCAAGAAACCAGATCCATGCCCAAACTTAGAGGATACACCAGTCATTCAGAACCATCAATAACTCACCGTGGCAAGACCACACCACTTTCCCAGCCTCTAGTGGTCGAACAAGCAGCTGTTTTGGTACGATCGGACCTAGGTTGCTGCAAGCTGTCCGTCCCAGGTCAATGCTCGAAGGATCACGAGGTGGTTATCGTGCAGGTTCGCCTACCTGACGGGAAGCCAATAATTGCAGCATCCGTGTACTACCGTCCAGTCACCGGCTCGCAAAAATCCATCAACTATAATTGGCTACACCACCTCATTTCGCAGTACCCCCGCACTCCCATTATCATCGGCGGCGACTTTAATGCGAAAAGTACCACATGGGGATATGCCTCTACCGACAGCCGAGGCTCTTGCCTTGAGGCGGCCATTGACGACTGTGGCCTCTCCCTTCTCAATGACCCTACATTACCCACGAGGGTGGGTCTTCATCCCAAGCAAAATAACAGTTCACCTGACCTCACCATTTCTACTACTGGGGTGATTCGTGAGTGGAGCACCTATACCACCACTTGGGGAAGCGATCATTACCCGATCCTCCTTACTCTTCGAGGAAAGCGCTTTCGCGCTCGTCAATGCCTTTCGCACATCAACTGGACAGCCTTTCGAAGCAACGTTGATATCCCTGAAAATGCTACCCTGTCGCAATTCACTGCGGCTATACAGTGTGCGAAATTGCAAGCTACAGAGAAAATCATTTGCGACTCTTCGACATCTGCCCTGGACGCACATCTCACTAACCTCTGGAAGCGCGTGCAATCTCTCACCACACGTTACCTCACCAACGGAAAACGTCAGCAAGACCTGATCCGGATTCGTCGCCAATATCAAATCATCAGGGAATACCAACGATCCCTTTCCAACGAGCATTGGCATAGCCTTTGTGAGAAGCTTGGTAAAGAACGAGGGCTTTCCAAACTATGGAGCACATTTCGGAGCTTGTCGGGCAAGTGCAAGCAAAAACCCACGTTGTTTGCTTCGCTCACTCTCCGAGACACGCCAGAGGACGTTGAGCGTCGCCTTATTACGGCGTTTTTTCCTCACGCCTCTCTCGGTCCCCACACCCCGCTGCCGACCATAATGGTTCCAGACGTGGATAGAGATCTGGACGCCCCATTCACCATGGGGGAGTTTAAAGCGGCTCTTCACCAGGGCAAACCACATTCTGCACCTGGTCATGATGGTGTGACATGGCAGCACCTGCGTAACTTGGATGAGTCGGCGCACTTAATACTGCTTGATATAATTAATACTTGACTGGGCCTCGGGTGACGTTCCCAATGACCTCAAACTGACGCTAGTTCATCCGATACCCAAGCCAAACAAAGACTCCTCTGTCCTGACTAACCTTCGCCCAATTTCACTCACGCCCACCATTTGCAAACTTATTGAGCGCCTAATCAATAACCGCCTTCAGTATTATTTGGAATACGTGCGTCCGTGGTTTCACCCGTCTCAAACTGGATTCCGTCCTCACCTAAGTACGCACGACTGCCTTTGGCTGCTCCGACGTGTTCTCAATCGCACATCACGGGCTGGCAATCCGGATTACGTCCTCACTTTTGACGTGCGAAAAGCATTTGACAACGTTAGCCAATCGGCGATCCTCGAAGAGCTCGCTATGGCCTTCCCCAGCCAAAGGGCCCAAAACTGGATACGAAATTTCCTTGAAAATCGTCCAATTCGGCTCAACAGCACGCATCCAGGATGGAACCCAAGAACATTTTATCTAGACAGGGGTGTTCCCCAGGGTTCTGTCCTTGGACCCGTTCTTTTTAATTTGGCTATGGCACGCGTAGCCCGCAACCTGGAACGGGACACTGCGGCTCGTTTTGCTATCTACGCTGACGATCTAACAGTGTGGGTTGAAGCCGCCGACTACAAATGCACTGAAGACATGGCTACAGAATTGCAGGCGGCGGTAAACAGCCTCTCAACCACTCTCCCAACCCTCGGCCTTGAGCTGGCACCAGAGAAAACAGAATTTCTCCTAGTCCACGGTCAGCACCGACCGCCCGCCAACATGCATCATACTATCTACATCGGCGACACACCCATTGCCTCACACTGTGGTCATATCCGTCTACTAGGTGTTCCCCTCGCTAGCCACAACAGTGCTCGGCAATGGATAACGCAGCTGCGCAAAAATTGGAAACCGATGCTGCGCCTAATCTCTCGCCTTTCCAACAAATTTGGTGGCGCCAACCAATCGGCGTGTCTCACACTCTCAAGGGCAGTAGCCGTCGGTCGTCTGACTTATGGCGCCCCGGCTTATGACCTCTCTTCGGCTCACAAGAAGCACTTAGCGGTGCTTTACCGGGCCATGCTTCGTACGATCACCGGACTTCCGAGGCATACTCGCATTGACGCTCTTGAACGAGCTGCCCCTGTCCCTCCGATGGAAGAGCTCCTTGCGGAAGCCGTGCAACAACATCGGCTTCGGCGAACTCTAACACAACAGGGGACTGCACTCTGTGCGTGGGACGAACGTGTACCTCCAGTACTTCCATCGGCCTCACCACCCCCTCCCCCTTGGGTAAGCCCGCCTGTTACAGTTGCCCACCAACGAAGCGGAATTCCGCGCTCCCGTCGTACCGCTCGTGAAAGGGCCCTTCAGCGCGTCCTCGCAGCGAAATTGCCGGACGAGGTCGATATTTTCACGGATGCTAGCCTCTCCCCTTCCCATATGGGTCTGGCCTGGCGTTGCCCAGCTCGACCGGACCTGGACGGCTCCCTCACACGTCACGCTTGTAACTCGTCCCCCCTGGAAGCGGAACTCCAGAGTATCCTTAGCGCACTGGATCATTTGGCCTTCACCATTACAAACTCGCCACCTCCACGCATCCGCATTCTCACAGACTCTCACCAAGCCCTCCAAGAGCTGCGCAAACCCTTCACCGATCATCCAACAGTGCACCGAATCCAACATATGACCGCCATTCTGTCGCGTAATGGGATCACTACCCGTTTGGCATGGGTTCCGGGTCACACAGATCCGGATGGGGGCAACCAGGCTGCACATGATGCAGCACGGGAGCGCCTTGATAGTACACCTCCCCTGGTTGACAACGCGTCGCCCTCCTCCCCCTGCCCTCGCCTTCAACTTGATCACGCACGCCAGGCACGGAAGTGCCGTCTTTCTTCCGTCACCCCTCCTGGCTACCTGGCTCTGGCTCCCCCGATGCCTCGCTCTGCGGAAGTATTCGTCAACAAAGCTAGAGCCAACGCAGCTCTCACACCCCACATCACAAGAAAATGGATTTACCCAACGGGGTCTCCACCTCCTTACTGTCCCCACTGCCGAATGACCGTATTCGCCACCCTTGACCACCTAATCTGGCGCTGCTCCGCATTTTTGCTGTACCGGCCTATCCTCACCAATGCTATGCCTCCCGATGCCTCAGAAGATGATCCTCCATTTGAAGATCCGAATTTTATCAGAGCCCTTGGGCTGTTCGGCGTAGAGAGTGGTCTTTCAAGATTAGTGTAGAATCGGGCCTACTCCGGTCGTGAAAATCCCCTAGTGGTAGATCTACACCTTAGCCTGACCTCCGCGGTCTGAAGGGAACCCCTGTGCCGTCTTCATGGACGCATCATCTTTTTAACTGGGCTACTCCTCCCTTCCCCTCCTTCCCCTACCCCTATTTTGGCCGCATGGCCTTCCCTCGCCTAATAAAGGACTACAACAACAACAACAACTTCATAGCGGTGTGCAAGCCGCGTTCTGTCAACCGCACGTGCTTCTTCAGTGTCGGCAATCTGCTTACTTTCTTTCTCACATGCATCATGGAGGTAAGCGACCCGCGTGCCTTCAGAAAGCTCACGTGCGACGCGTTCACCGCTCTTTCTGCGTTCTCTTTCCTCGCGCCGCCGCTTTAACTCTGCTAGGCGTATCTTAAGCTCCAAAATCTCCTTTTCCCACACGGTTTTCCTCTCATCTTCTTGAGCTCTCTCTAGTAACCTTGTACTCTCCCGTTCGTACAAGCTGAGCCCCTCCTTTTGGTCAAACCTAATGTACTAGCCAAGGGTAAAATCTTCTCGAGATTCATCTCTCCGCCAGGTGAGACGTGTGGTTGGGCCAAGGATAGATCCTGGCAGGCTCGCCAAATTTTTGTCACGCGTCTCACGCGGCCGAGAAATGAGGCTCAAGTTGATTCATTGGATTTCCACACAAGATATTTACAGAACAAAACCACTCAAACGAACGAAATCATAGCGACTGAACACACATATATCACACTAAAGAGCAAAAACAGGCACGACCTCACACTCCAAAAAATCTAGCCAGAACGTCACTATAATACATGAACTGTCTATGCCGAAGTCAAACGAGTCCTACCCTGCAGTACGTCGACGCCGCTGTGATGCCGATGACGTGGCCCGGCGGGTAGGCTTCCGCGTCACAGAAAGTCGCCGAACGTCGCGATGGCCCGTGCTGGTGCGTCGTGGTCCGGATGACCGCGGTGCGATGACTCGGCTTCGCTGAGCAGCGCGGCTCAGCAGGAGGCCAGCAGTGCGAAGCTGCTGGTCATAGGTGGACCGGAGCTACCCGCTGTCAGACGGTGCGATGCCGCTGGTGCGTCGTGGGGCACGGCTGGACGGGTCGCCAGCCGTGCGATGCCGCCGGTCAGCAGGATGCCAGCAGAGCGAAGCCGCTGGTAATCGGTGGTTCCACGCAGCCCGCTGCCAAACGGTGAGATGCCGCTGGTGCGTTGTGGGGCACGGCCCGAACTTGCCACCGTTACTGCAAAGAACCCGTTCCACTCTGTCTACTCCAACTTTGTTCTCTTCCTCTTCACCTCGCATTCTATCGTGTGCGGCTCCCATTCGCTGAACAAGCTACCTCCTCCTCCTCTTCGATTACCCTGTGGTTCTTCTCCATTGGTCACTTCAAAATCCTTCTCACCATCCCGTATGCTGATTTTTCTTTCTCTTCATCTTTTCTGACAACATCTTCTTCTGTGGCCAATCCCCCTCCCTTCGGGTATGGGCTCTTCTTACCACATGACAAACGGGAAGAGCTCTACTTCGGCGCGGCCAGAGTCAATGACAGGTCCATGTTGCGAAAGGAGTTCGTGCCCCAGTATGACATCGTGAGAACACGAAGACAAGACAACGAACCAAACAGTGTACATGACGTCCCGAACGACACGGGGAGTGCACAGGACAGTGGACTCAATTGGGTGAGCCGTAGGAGTCCGTAATGACATGCCACGGTGCGGCGTCTTCACCTTCTTCAAGCGGTGGCAGAGTTTGGCGTCTATGACAGAAACGGTGGCTCTAGTGTCGACAAGGGCTAAGATTTCAGCGCCATCTATGCTAATACGAATGACTTTTCGGTAGAGGGAAGAGGCCCTGGCAGATTGACGACGACGCAGTTCGTGCCTCAGCAACTGCGGCGGCGCCTAGTTTTCCGATTCCGTTGGAACAGGACGACGACGCATGGGAGATAGCGGGTGGCGTCGCGGAGGCCTCCGAAGTCATGACTCTCGGGTGGCGTTGATGTCATCGGCGAATAAGCGGCGGCCTTCTGCATGAGTGGCGAATGGGGGTAGGAAGAAGGTGCGGCAGGGTTGCGTCCTGTCGCAGTGGCGCGGCGCCAGTAGCGTGCCACGTGTCCAAGAGCCCTACAAGCAAAGCAAATTGGGCGATTGTCCAGCGTTATCCAAGGGTTGTTGAACGGATGACGAGACAACACCATGGACGTGTAGGCCGGGTGGTTGGGTAAACGACGGGGCTCTGATGCATGTAACTGGCGGTGACTTCAGCGTAACGTAGTTCGGGGTAGGGTCCGGAAAGGTAATTGGAGCGGAAATCGTCAAGGACTGCATAGAGTCTGCATAAGGCAGGGTTGCGGTCGCTGGGGCTTGGGGTATGGTGGCGGCACAGGGCACGGGGCAACAACGAGGCTTGACGGCAGGTCAGCTGGAAGGGAGTCAACGACTTGCTGTTGGAGAACGGTCCTTAGTTCAGGGCTGAGAGAAGATCTTCGCTCGGGCACATAGTTGATGAAGGAAACTGCGAGCCACTTCCTCGCACACAATTAGCTGGATCCGTTGAAAAGGGGTACCGTCGCCGTCATCTGCGGCCAAGCTGGACAGAAATTGATTTTCCGCGAGGGGAGGCCCAGTGAAAGCCCTCTGCTTCCGCAACTCGTCGTAACTCTGGCAAATGGTAACCACCTCGGCTACAGTTTGGGGGTTTTTCCCCAGCAGCATACGGAAGACACCGTAGTCTATGTCTTCGAGGATGTGTGTTATCCTGTGTGGTTCGGGCATGGCACTGTCAACCTTTAGGCACAGAGTGACGACATCCTCAATGTAAGAAGTTTTCACCCCTTTGCTGCGCACGCTCACGCAAACGCTGCTCTGACAGGAGTTTTCGAGCAGCGGGGTGGCCGAATTCTTTTTTGAAGTCGTCTTTATACTCAGGAAACGTTTCAAGACCTTCCGTGTGGTTCTAGAACTATCGCTCAGCGAGCACAGTCAAGGAAAATTCGATGTTATACAGATTGAGGTGGCCGTCCCAGAGGTTATGGGTACTCACTCTTTCGAAAGTAGCAAGCCAGATCTCTGTGTCTTGCTCGTCGGTGCCGTTGAATGAGCGAGGGTCCCGCTCACGAATTGCACCGCGCAGGTCGACGTACATAGTATATCCGTGATTGTCTTGTTCAGGCGTTCCGTTACTCCATTCGTTTGGGGGTGGTACGCCGTAGTTCTTCGGTGATCCGTGTTGCTGTAGCGTAAGATTCCTGGCATAAGCTCCGCAATGAAGGCCGTTCCTCGGTCCGTGATTAGGGCTTCAGGAGCTCCATGTCGCAGCACAATTTGGTTTATGAAGAACTTGGCGACTTCTTGTTCAGTCCCTCTCGGAAGGGCGGCAGTCTCTGCGTAGCGCGTCATGTAGTCTGTCGCTACGACAATCCACTTGTTCTGTGATCGTGACGTAGGGAACAGATGTTAAATTATAATCCAATCTGTTGAAATGGCCTCGATGGGACGGTGATCGGTTGCAGTTCTTCGGCGGGTCTTGTCGGCGGCGGTTTTAGTCGCTGGCAGTCACGGCAACTTCGAACGTACTGGGTGACGTCGGATGTAAGGCGGGGCCAGAAGTACTTCGCCTTGATTTTTGCTATAGTGCGAGCTGTTTCGAGATGCCCGGAAGACGGGTCGTTGTGGCACGCGTCCAAAATTTCGTGTCGAAGGTCTGCGGGGATGACAAGTAGATGATTTGTTCTCGTTCCGGGGCTAAAACTTTTCTTCACGAGAACGCAGTTTTTGTGGCTGAATGCTGGTAAGTTCCGCTTGAACGCCCTAGGGACGGCGACGTTGCGTCCTTCGAGGTAGTCGATCATGACGCGCAGGTCGGGGTCGGCACGGTACTGGGTCGCTAGGTCGCTTTCTGTCACGACTCCGAAGAACGTGCTGCCTTCATCGGAGTCCTGTGGTGGTGGGTCGACGGGGGTGCGGTACAGGCAGTCGGCGTCGGAGAGTTTCCTGCCGGATTTGTAGACTATTGTAACGTCGAACTCTTGCAGGCGCAAGCTCCACCGCCAAAGACGGCCAGAGGGGTCCTTCAAATTGGCGAGCCAACACAGCGCATGGTGGTCTGTCACAACCTTCAATGGTCTATCATTCACGTATGGGCGAAATTTTGAAATGGCCCATTTGAGAGCCACGCACTCTTTTTCGGAGGCGCAGTAGTTTTTCTCCTCTTTCGACAGACCACGGATTCCATATGCGATTACCTTTTCGTAACCGCTTTGCTTTTGGACGAGGACGGCACCCACACATTTATCGCTAGCATCCATGTGCATTTCCGTTCCGGCGTTTCCGTCGAAATGAGCGACCACGGTCGGGTGCTGCAGGCGTTGTTGCAACTCGCAGAGTGCTTTTTCTTGGGCGTTTTCCCATGCGAAATGGGTGTTAGCGCGTCAAACGCGTGAGTGGCTCTGCAATGCTTGCGAAGTTTGCGACGATGCGCCGGTAGTATGCGTAAAGTCCGAGAAATCTGAGGACGCACTTCATATTTTTCGGTCTTGGGAAGTTCGCTGTGGCAGAAGTTTTCGCCGGGTCAGGCAGGACTCTCGCGGCGTTGACGACATGGCTCAAACACTTGAGTTCCTCGTACGCGAAAAAGCACTTTTCAGGTTCCAGCGTTAACCCCGACGTACGGATGGCCTCCAGTACGGACTGCAACCTTGAAACGTGTTCGTCGAAAGTCCGGGAGAATGCCACAACGTCATCGAGGTATACGAGGCAGGTGTGCCACTTCAGCCCAGCTAGCACAGTGTCAATGACTCTATGAAACGTTGCTGGTGCCGTGCATAGCCCAAACGGAATCACCTTGAACTCGTATAGGCCGTCCGGGGTTATAAATGCAGTCTTCTCTAGATCTCTCTCGTCCACTTCAATTTGCCCGTAACCTGTCTTCAGATCCGTCGATGAGAAGTACTTCGGTGGCAGAGGTGGTCGAGGGCGTCGTCTACTCGTGGAAGGGGGTAAACGTCCTTTTTGGTGATCTTGTTCAATCGCTGGTAGTCAACGCAGAACCTCAGTGTGCCGACTTTCTTCTTCACGAGTACGACCGGCGCAGCCAACGGAGTTTTTCATGGCTGTATAATGTGGTCGCTGAGCATGTCGTCGACCTGAGTCCGGATGGCTTCGCGCTCGTGTGAAGAGACGCAGTACGGTGACTGTCGGGCTCCATTTTCGGTTATTATCCGGTGCTTCGCCAGAGGTGTCTTACGTACTTTGAGTTGGACAACAAACACTCACTGTAGCGACGCAGCAAAGCCAATAACTCGTTCGTTTCTTCTTGCAATAGCGCCGGATTCACGTAGAATGGATGTGGAAGCTTGAAGGTTTCTTCTGGTGCGCGTTCAAAGCCGGGGACGGCGATCACGTCACTTGCGTGTTGCGTTTCTTCAAGGAACGCAATTTCAGCTGCCGTGTTTAAATGTTGGTATTCCTCGGTGAAATTGGTGACCAAAATTTGAGACAGGCGTTGTTTAAAGCGCACAATGCCTCTTGCCACTGAGACACCACGGCCGATGAGCAACCTTTGGTCACTCTCTACGAGAGCGTCGACGTCAGGAACAGCATCGTCACAGTAGACGATGATCATCAAGCTTGCGCGGGGTGGCAGGAGGACATGATCATCGGCGATCCTTAGAGCTCCACAGTGTTCGGTGTTCGGTTCCGGCGTCATGGAGTCATGGGTGGAAAAGGCTATGTACTTGGCCTGTAGATCGATTATTGCACCGTTGTCTGTCAAAAGTCCATTCCAAGAATTACGCCGCAGCAGCAGTTAGGCAAGATAACAAACGCGGCAAGGTACGTCGCGCCGCCTATGGTGAAGCGCGATGTGCGCGTTCCACTTGGCGTCTCGAGGTGGCCTCCTGCTGTGCGCATGTGCGGACCGCCCTATCTGGTCATAACTTTCATCAACTTAGACGCAAATGGTCTGTTCATTACCGAGTAGTTGGCTCCGTGTCCACGAGGGCGACTACATCAAAACTATCGATGGACACCTTGACGTCGGATGCCGCCTTCCTCGGGTTCCGGTGCGTCGGGGCATCGCATCTCCGCTTGTGCGTGTTGACGGTCGGGCACTGTGCGTGGTTGTCGTCTTCTCAGCGGCATCTCAGCCATGTCGGGTACGTGTCGCGCCGTGTAGCGGTCGTGTTCGGGAGTCTCGTCAGGGATAGGTCGGTTCGTCGGGATGAGGGCATGTCGTGAATCACTGTCTTCGGCGCGTCCTTGTGTAGTTGGAGGGTTTCCAGTTTTTCACAGTCGAGCAACTTCACCTCCAGAAGTGGCTGCTTTTAGTTTCCCCTTCGTGGGCTGGGGGACCTTGCACGTGAGAAGTCAGCTGTGCTACGGCGGTTCGACAACTGGTACGGGTAGGGCCACGGTGAACGTTTGAAGCGGGCTGGTGCTATGTAGGTGTTGGAGAGGTACTCGCCAATCTCACGTGTTCGTTGGCCAGGGATAGGGCGAGGTGCGTCGATGGAGAATCCTCGCAAACCTAGCTTTAAGAAAGGGCAGGGGCGGTAGATGTGGTCGGCCTCTCCGCAGTGGTACCACAGCGGGCGATTATCGGGCGTTCGCAACACCTCAGTCTTCCTTGGCGCATGGTTGCGGGTTACAGAGGGTCGGGCGGGCGGCATTGGGCTGCGGTACGGCGGGGCCTCTTGACGACGTGTTGGAACAGGGCGGGGTCGATGAACATCCGCAAAGTAGGTCACAGCTTCTGGATCGCGGGGTGCTTCGGATGGCATTGAAGTTCTCAAAGCCTGCTGTACTTCTTCCCGGATCACGTCAGTCAGGGAAGCGACTTGAGGTTGTGGCGTCGTCATCGTCGGGAAAGGTTTTCGCACCTCCTCCCTCACCACTGTACGGATGGTCTCGCTAGTTAGTCGGAGGTAATAGCGCCGACACCAATCGTATCCGAAACCAACGCATTGATTGGGCGGTCGTACTGAATCGTTCGCATTTCAAGCGTCTTCTCCAACGCGGCTGCCTCAGACACAAATTAGGGCACAGTCTTCGGGGGTTGCAGCCAAGGAATGCGAAGAGCTATTGCTTGACCCCTCGTAACAGCAACCTTAGTTTCTTTTTCATCAGTCATTTCTGGGTCCGCAAGGCGAAAAAGTCGCTTCATCTCCTCACCAAACCGGGGCACGCTTTCATTGGGATGCTGCGCGCGTGTTTGCAGCAGCTGCTCGGCCCGTACCTTGCGTACCACAGTAGTGTACGTTTTCGAGAGCTCGGTCTTGAATAACTCCCAGGTTGTCGGCGTACTTCTGTGGTTCTCGAACCAAATCCGTGCGGAGTCTCCAGGGTAGAAAAACACTTGCCCGAGCGTTTGTAGTCATCCCATCGGTTAAACGTTCTGACCCTTCCAAGATGCTCCAGGCACTCCTCAGGGTCTTCCGTAGGTGACCCATGGAATGATGTTGGTTCCTTGGGTGGATGCTGAACTACGGGGGTGCTCGATGCGTTGGTCATCGTGGATGCGTTGTTCATGGCACCAGTCGTGTCGTCTTCCGCATTCAATTTATCTAGCAGTAGTTTAAACTCGGGCGGGAGGCCTTTCAGTCGTCGGCTCGCTCTAGTTGGACTGGCTTGGTGGCTTCCAGAGGTTATTGTCAGCATAAAGGGTGCGTACCCCGCACCTTCACCAGATGTCACATAGCCAAAGTCGGCGCAGCTGTCTTGAAGAAAAAACAACTTTATTCGGGCGAACTTGTGCTCCGCTTAGAACTGAAAGAATATACATGGGCGGCGAAAAAGCAGTCAATAAAGTAACGTGCGTAGACAGGTGTCGGCTATTAGAATGCCACGACATCTGCTCAGCGGGAATTATCACTCGGCGCGAGGGTTTCTGGAATAGTCTAATTGTATCCAGGACACTGTAGATAAACGAAGATAATTCTAGGCTGTTCACATTCGTTCGGAACGCTCTCCCTATCAGAAGAGATAACACATGCAGCACAGAAAGAAAGAAGGGAACACGCGCCTCCCTTGGCACAGACACAACAGCGATAACCCAGGCCGACGCAGCCGGGCGGCAAAAGCAAAACAAAATAAACAAACCCAATGCATGGTTCGTGGCAATATGTAAGACTAGTTTTATACGCTAAAAGACGCCCGACTCCTGTCAAACCGGTAGGACATTGTCAAAATATGCTTCGTGTTGAGCAGATACTGGCATAATGAGGTAGTGGTTGCTGTATTCAAACCATACGGCCGCGCAGGCATTTGATTGCGCTATTTTTTTTTACTTGCCAAGAATAACACTGTATGAAAACGTGCCCTTTAAATATTGATGTTGTCTTGTTGAGCTAATACCCGATTTTATGCGACGCCCATTCCACAGAAAAATTCCAGAGAATTCGTTTTTGTGAAAAGTTCAACCCTTTTGCGGTGTAAAGTTTAGGTACTCATATCAAAATATGGACATTTAAAAAAAGAAAATGTGATCCTATTTTGTATTGTAATAGTTTTGTCTATGTTGAAAAAATACACTGCCTTGCAAGCAGAAAGAAAGAAAGGTATCTTTTATTCTTAGTTGCTTTCCGTGAGGAAATAACGATTGTAAAACTAAATAGCGCAAAGTGTTTTTTTTCTGTATTTTACCTGTCTTAGAATTTCGGTTGATAATTTTTTATTTGTAGAAGGGAGTTATCATCTTATTCATTACCTCTCGTGCGATATGTGTGCATAACTAACTTGTACTTCCCCTAAGGCCAACTGATAATAAAACTACTACGGCTTCTCCTTGAACCCTTGTGCTTGTTTTACAACTACAAATGGTGCTGTTAGGGTGTAATGAAAAATAATTTTGCAACTGAAGTTACAGTAATGGCTTCTTCACACCCTTAAAGCTTATTTAGGCGACTTCTATGCCATGAAGATAAAAAAAAGTGGGGTTATCCAAACTTATTAGCTTGCTTTCTGAACTGTACACTTTTAATCAATGAAAGTTGGAACTAACGAAACGCAAGCAAAAAGGCCGCACAATGCGATTGTGGAGCTGTTCAGCGTGTCAGCAAGGAAATGTTCCCTAAAGGCCGCGATTGAAACCTGCATTTTGTCTTTGAAGGCGAAATAACCAGCTCATTTAGACGGCCTCCTTTTCACATTCTCCAAAACTGAAGAAAATACGGGTAACATTCAATTTGGTCATTAATTGCGAAGTAGACTTGCACTGGAAACCTCATTGTGGCTCAAAACTAAGTGACCGTAGAAATATTGTCACCCGTTAGCTCGCCCCACGCCCTAACGGTGTTCGCATTGCGTATTCCGCAAAGATATTTCTTGTGAATGTTCGCAGTAGGGGTTTTGTATTGCTCTTACTGGATTGAAATTCTCTCTCTGATTTTTTTGGCCTTTACGTAGGTGACACAGCGTCGGGTGTAGGCAGCGGAACCGTTTCTCTTTTCGTGCACGAAGTCCAATTCTCCGACGCGATGGCGGGTAGTTTAAATCATACGAGGCGGATGCCCCTCGCGTTCAAATTCCAGACTTTTAATACGTAGGCGTCCTTGTAGACTTGGACAGGGCCAACTCCTACGCTTAGATTTGTCCATTATTCCGCATAATTGAAGTTGAAATTAACCATATTTCGCTATATCTTTTTGTGCCTCGGTATATAGGTGAGCCGTGTTTCCTGGCAATCTCACCGCTCACGCCAATAGGGCAATTATGAGGATGGTGTTAAGTGCACAACCACAAAGGCGTTGAACTAAATGTAATCACGCCATTAGAGCCTGCTCTGATATAACTTGGAATGAAATGTGTCCCCATTCAAGATATCATGCCATATGAGAGACAATGGCCTAGCTAGGTAGCTAATACGCGAGCAATTCACAGTGGCATTGCCGCTTTCGTCCGCTACACATTGGGATCGATAGTTGTAGATAACAGGTAATTAGATACAGGTACACCTTTGCTTTTCACAGGCTTTTCGCAACCATAGAGGTAACGAGGCTTTTTCAAAATGCGCGCCGCTTTATGGTGGTTCAAGAAGATTTCGACACCTAATTTCCCCTTCCACACACGTTGAGAAACCCAACAGAGTAGTACGATACCGCTACTGTGTTCACGATAGCGCTACTGTACGATGCCGCTACTGTGTTCACGTTTCCGCGGAATGTGCAGCCTTGGCTTATGTGGGCGTACGTATACCGGTCTTAAAGTTGGCCACTTACGGGCACCGGTTTTAACCGCACCGCTATGCTGCCGGTTTATACTTAGAGTAGTCTATCTTCGTGATTAATGCAAAAACCCTTATAGTTAGTACATCAAATCTAGGCATTCTCTCTTAATGCTTTTTATGAATATAGTGTTGCCAAATATATCAAATGAGTGCGACAACCGACGAGCTTCCACTAATACTTCACTAATATCGCCGTACCTGCTAGCACTATCCCGCCCTAAAATTTTAAGATAATTTTGTGAGCTCCCAAGTGCTTTTGTAATCGTCGTAATAGAGCTGTGTAAGGTGATTTAGTTTCCCAGGCAATCAAAATAAAACATTTCCGTCAAATAATTAGAGCGAATGTGAATAATAATGTTATTTCGCGCCATTTGTGCACAACGGATGCATGAAACTAAAACCACGTTTATCTCGCATGTACTCGGTATGTATCGAATCATGGATAAAATTATTGGATCATCAAGTCAACTCTGCAAAGTTAAATATTCACAGGATTCTAAGCTATAGCAAAAGAACATTGGGCAACAAATCTCTGTATTGTTTTTTGAGCATGCTAAAGGAATAAATCTACGCTAGTGTGTAACTTGAACACTAAAACACTGAAAAAAGGCTCAGTAAAGACTGGATTTACGCGTGACACACAGAACGAGTGCTGGTGTCCTGTGTGTTTTCTGCCTTTAGTCCTGTCCTTACCGGTTTGGGACTAGTTCGTCGGATGTTGCTACTTGCGTTCAGGGCCTATAGGCCCAATTACCAACACTGCAAACGGTGTGGGTGAACGCGTTCTTTTTGCTACGTCGCTTTGGCAACGATATTTTGTTACTTTATATCCGTCTATGTTTATTTAAAAAGGAATGCGTTACGCATGGACTCTTTAGGAGAAGGTGTAGCCCATTATTTATAGGGCGAAGTACATTGTAAACTATGGCTATCGGCGTCTCCTGTTGTCAGCTCCAGTTGTCACGATACCAAAACACCAGGACACTTTTTTTCAACTTCTCCCGCTAGAACGTACCGCGTACTAAAATAAAAGAATATAATCAATAAAATCGGTTTAACATTAACTTACATGATTTAAAGATCTGTAGACCTTCCCTCTCTGCTTCACCAATCGTTAAGCACAAGCAGAATGTGTTTGTAGACGGGTTATTATTTGGGTTACACCAAAAGGCCCACCGACTATCGACACTAGGCTGTGTCCCGTCGGGTGGTCGGTCAAGGCACTAAAAGGAATAACTGCCTGGTGCCGGAGCCTCGTTGACCAGCGAGGACGAGCACCCAGTGTGAGGCGCGGGCATTTGACTGTGCTCCTGTTGACCCCCACCGCATGAACAAAATGAGACTCTGATAGCGTATCAAAATTTCTTGAATCCGGTTCAACGCAAAAGAGTGTGACACCACCACAGCAAGAGAGCCATTGCTCCTCGCGATAGAGAGATAAAGATAAGGAGACTCAAGATCTTTGAATTCACTTCTACACTGCTTTTTTCGCCCCTCCCCAGCTTTCTCAATAGTGGACAAGGGTCATGATTTCCAATTTCCTTCCCGTACAAACTGTTGTGTTTGTTTTCGCCTTGCAGACCATTTATTAATCCGTGGTTTTATTGCCTTTTATTTCTTCTTGCTGTACGGCGTGGTGGGCTAATATTTAACAGCGCAACGCCCTTATCTAGCCTAATATTTTCGCATTGTTTATATTTACATAAAAGGTCCAAGTGGTTGTCAGCTATTGAATAATGCTGTCTCAGGCGTTCTTAGGCGCTGACAGGTAAACCATATATCTCCCGACTGCGCGCCATAATAAACTTAGTATTAGCATATGACAACGTTCCCCCCTTCCCGATGGCTGACCACAAGCACACCGCTTTGTCATTGTTGCACCGGTTGCCGTTTCATCTCATCCATCACCTGTAAATAAGCGATTTCATCACTCAACATTTTTATGAAGTTTACATTAAAAGCAAAACCACATTCGTTGTACGCGTTGCAAGACTAACACTACCTGTCAGTGTGTGAGTATCAGTTCTTAACGGTGAGACAATAAATTCTGCTTGCGGCTCACGCATTCGTATTTTACGGTGCGTAGATGGCAGGTGTGGTATGCTGTTGTGGTTGCTGGAGCTAGTAATGCTGGGGCTGGGGCTAGCACTCTGGCAAGGCGAAGCTATTTACTACTGTTTTAAGTTCCCTACATGTACTGCTTTCATACAGACGGGACAATAGAAAGCTCTTTTAGGATACGCAAACGTAACAACTAGCGCGGAGCCAAAACACTGCATGAGCCCCTATTAGTTAAGCAGCGCTCACCGAGGGGACGCAAGCCATCGCGAAGCTCGAGCCATGTGGCAGGCTAGTCAAGGGGAAAGGCGCGGCTTCAAATTTCAACTTAAAATTTTATATAAGGTACCATCCCGGCTTTTGCCTCTCCCTACTAAAAGTGTAAAGCATACGCCGTATTTTTTTGCGTGGTCCGGTTTTTATACAAAGCTTAATAGTTCTACCCCCAACGGTTTCATAGGGGTGGGCCAAAACGATTTGTGTGGGAAGAAAGGCCACTTTGCACAGGCTTGAGACCCTGAGCGCATTCCTCAGGCTAGTCAGCCGTAGCGCATCGAGCTCAGAAATCGCTATAATGAAGCCACAAACAGGCATCATAATCACCCTATGGATGATAATGGGGCCTTTGAACAATGGGAACCCCCATGCGTTCCTGGTAAAGATTATGTTTGCAGATTATCTTCGAAGGCTAGGCAGGACTAGTGTCACTATATGGAGGAGTTGTTGCACATTACTCCGAACCAATGCGTCAGGTTAGGCACGACAATGCATTGGCCACTATGAAAGCTTGTGTAGTGTCAGGAGACAAGGTCTAAGACCATAAGATTTGTTGCTACTTATACTACTGCGGAATATCACGCTAGGGTCTATGCGGCTCACACCAAGGCTTATGTGTCGTTATGGGGCGTCATTATACGATTCCCGAGCCTTAGTTTTATCATTTACCCGTATTTAAACGTTTTTGTGGGTGTAATTGCAGATACGCTGCCACAAAAACTTACACAGGCGTGTTATTATTTAATTAAAACATAAAACATGCGTTTTATGTTTTAATTAAGAAATGAAACTAAGGCGTGTTCCTTTTACGCACGTTCTGACTGAATGGCTATTTGTACTATTCTACTGAATTGTGCTTATGGTAAATATGTACTGGCTCTAGTGCTCCCACTTCTGTACAGCGAAGCACCGCTGTCTTATCATGAACCGATGGAGCGAATTTCGACTTTCCACGCGAAGGGAGAGAAGTGAAGCACGTTTCGGCCATTGCGGTCGTAACAGTTACGTCTTCGACATAGCAATCCATATAGAAGAAAGCAAACTCAATAAGAAACTTCAGAATTTAATAAACATGCCAAGCAAGCAGCTGTGCTATTCCCATTTAGCCCTAATCACCGCATCTCACGCTGACATGGATTCCCAGGTGGGGTTTCATCTTTACCATATTTACAAAGAAATTTTATGTTATTAGAGCACCGTCATTCACGCACGAAAGCCACCACCAGTGGCCATTTTGGTGTTCATCAGTGCTGTGGGATGGCCGCGTGTACGGCCACGGTGCTATTTCGACAGCGTCGTTTGTTAAGAACACCACCGAAGATGCACCAAAACGGCATCTTTGGAAAGACTTCTGCTACAGAACTGCTGCTTCTTACACGTGTTATCTTTGACTCTCATTCTGATCATTGTCGGTTGCGCGGCAGACCAATAGGGAGCTATAAGCCTACCAGAATTGACCGAGCAAGACGCATTACAAAAAAACAGCGGTGCAATTAACCGTCGCCGGGTAAGAAATGTCACGTAATGCGAACTCACCAAAGGCCACTGCGGCGGCTCGGAACAAATAGAAAATAGTGCCGATACATTGTATGTTATCTAGTGACACTTGCACAGCGCAGGCAATAAGCCCACTCAGACTACGAAAAACACTTTACACCTGTTCTATCATTTCAAGTTGTTTGCACTACCTCCGCTGGCATTTCTATTCCGAATGGCAGGATGGCTACACATTCCTTGTGTTTGTGGCTTCCAGTTTTTTGTAAATTTCTTTGAACAATATCAGACCTATAGTTTCAAACTCCGCAACGCAAGCGCCGTAGGCTTCGGCGCTGGAATGGTTACAGATTGATTCGCATTTTTTATGTCATTTATTTTATGCGCTGCTGTCTTGTTGTTACGAATTGTATAATGTTATTCTTGATATTTTGGGCACAATACGTAAGGCTGGTTTTCGTTTCCTGTTCTGTCGTAACAGTTTCACAGTGCTTCATTTTTTATTAGCGGCCCCCGGATTTCCTTCCATTTTCTCTAATCATTTCTGCTTACATGGTTCTACAGTTACACGTGTCAACTACGCCATTTATATAATATTTGCTAGTTCAGGTTCTTAAATGATTCATTTGTTGAGTACTCCCCCAAGAATTCTAACGCACTAGAACTAACAGCACCGCAAAACCTTGCCATAAAGGCGCGTTCTATTCGTTCGCGCCCATGTAGAGACGAAAAAATTGAATTGTACTATTCACCGTTGTATTCACATTGTTAGTTGTGCGTAGAAAGCGGAGGAGAGTGCAAGGGAGGTAGGCGGGGAGAAGGAGTCACGTACTCGTGGGCGAAAAGCGGTCGTCTGCTAAAATGTCTTGCGATCCGTAGACGTACGGCATCATTTCTGCCAGTCTTGCTCTGTCGATTTTTCGCTATTTTCTAGAGGGGATGCTACCTGGTGTGCATGCAGCAGGGCCATTTCCCTGGCTGTGCACCAGGTCCGAAGCAACCGGTTGGTGGCGCATAGTTCGAAATATACAAGGCGGAGGAACCGTCGCGTTCGAATTTACAGGCTTTTCTATTCATAGGCATCTATGGAGGCTTGGCCGTACCAAATCGTACACTTCGAAGTATCCATAAATGCTAATTATTGAAGTTGCCATCACCCATCTTTAACTCTATCTTTTTGAGACCCAGTAAATACGCGAGCGCAATTCTTGGCACTCTCACCGCAAACGCCACATTTCCCCCATCATGTCTATTACGCTAAATTCAAAACCACGACGGCGTTGAATCAAACATTATGTCCATTATTACACTTTACTGTTAATATAAGTTAGACAGTAATGGGGCCCATTAAGCCTGTCATGCACGATGATAGACAGCGACCCACGGAGGGGTCAAGAGTCACGTCATGCCATATTGGTATTGTAACATTCGTGAGCTACAGGCCTGGTGAAAGACAAATGCAGACAACAGATACTCTGATACAGGTACCCCTGAGCTTTCCAGAGGCATTTCGCAACCATGCAGGTTGCGACGCTTTCTTGAAACCTTCACGGCTATGTGGTGGCTAATGAAGATTTCGATCCCCAATTTCGAATTGCACGCCCATCGCGAAAGCCAGTTTAGGCTTTAACAGTACCGCTGCCGTTCCCGCTTACACCGCAGGCTGAATTCAACTTCGCCTACTCGTACAGCTCCGGAGAGAAGCCACTTACAGCCAGAACGTTTACCGTTATCGCCTTGCTTGCAGAGGTAACGTTGTGTGCCTTCGCTTCTTGTTTAAAGCGAAGCATTGCTTTTGGGGCATACTTCATAAAACAGTCGATGTAAGCAATATCTCTGGATGTTACGTATTAAGCCTTGTGAAATGGCCCCAATGAAAGCAACAGCCGACAAGTTTTGTCGGATGCTTGCACAGTCCCATATTTGCATTGTTCTTACGATTTTCAGCAGACATGTACCTTTCCTAATAGCGCTCCGTAACCTCAAGTTGGTTCCCAGTCAACTACAATAAAACATTTTAACAAATGCTTAGCGTGGACGTGATTATATATTTCGCGCCATTTGTGCGCAACAAATGATGGACACGGAAAACACGTTTCCCACAGCGCTACTCGATGCGTACCGAATTTTCGGAAAATGTTATTATTGAACCATAAAAGTCAATTATACGGTCAATCGTTCAACCAATTTTAAGCTATAACAAGTGACGTTGAGCAACAAAACTATGGTGCGTTTTTTTAGAGTGGTCAATATATTATTCTGGGCTAGTTGATAACTTGAACCGTCAAACGTAAAAAAGCGCATTAAAGATTGGACTACGAGCATGTGACTTACAGGACGAGCGCTGGCGTCCTCTGGGTTTTTTTTGCTTTGGCGAAATTCTTACTACTTGTAGTCTAGTTCATCAGACGTCGCTAATTGCATTGTAGTACCGATATCCCAAGCACAAATACGGGTAATGGTGTGCGTACATGCATTGGTTTGCTACATAGCGTGACCGCGATATTTTTTAATGTGTGTCCGCATCCGTTAACGCAGACGCGAAAACGTTACGCCTAACCTTTTTTGGACGAGGATGAAGCACACCTTTTTTATGGGAGCATTGACGAAATGGTGTATTTTCTGCTGCGTGGCGGCAGAAATGCGCTTAGAAAACCTAATGTGCTTTCGGTGTTCTCGCGTACCGGCCGACGTCATACACGTGGCGAAATCTGACTAATAAGTTTCAGGGCGAATGAGTAAAGCTAAGTTCACTGAGCCATTGTGATTTTAGTATTAATTTATCCTGTAAGGTTATCGTGCGAATCAGCCGCGCAGCTTTGGATCAAGGCATGCCGCCATTTATGACGAACAAGTACCGCCCACAAATATTATTTGGAATTAACGCCCGTTTTTTGAAAAACGGCTACTTTTTAGGAATAAAGCGAATAAAATGCGTTTTAATCATGTTTACTGAACTTTAGATAGCTCACATTGGACAATATAACATCTGTGAGCCGCTTTCGAAGGTTAGCCCCTTTTCCGAAATATTGGAGGTGGGCGAGGATTGAGCTCTATTTGAGGCGGCATGATCCCTCCCCGCCTCAGACCACCACCCATTTTTCGCATTCCTTAACATCATTAGACACCAACTGCGCAGTGCCCGGTATTTACGAATTCTACTTGTATCGATTGTGCCAAACATTAACAAGCGAAAGCGCTACAAGTGCTATAAACAACGCGCGAAGCCCCTCGTTCTCTGAGGCTGCGGCCGGCGCGCTTGAACCCTTTATCATCTTTAAACCAAAAATATAAAAACGGTAGGTAATTTCGAATCTATGACGTACTGATTAACGTTCTAAAACGAATATCTACCTTTTGGGATAGCGTGCTACGTTCCCCGTCTCCCTACACAACACAAAATCGACTGGTTAGAAGAACACCATCAAATTTGTCAGCGTTTGTGTCTACGCCCGTGCGTGTCTATGTGCACGCATTTTTGCGAGCACGTTCATGTGCACGTAAGTAGGTCTCAGTGATAGAGACACACTTAGAGACACAGTGATAGAGACACACTTAGAGACACAGTGATAGAGACACACAAGTGTAAGGATAGAGTTGAAACTCTATCCTTTAAGCTGCCTTTTCATCCTAAATGTGCCGCTTTCTTAAGGCCACAGATATGCTGATTGTGGCCGTCTGCAATCCTGAACAGCGGACCTTAATATTCCTACATGTTGTGGATCACAACTAAAAACGGAATTTAACTAGTCCGTCTTGAGTTGTGGTTCAACTAGGCACTGGAAAGCCGAATAAATTAATAGCTACATGCCCCGGCGCATTCCCGATCGACACTGCTGTACAGGCGACCTTTGTTGAGGTATTATATACCGAAAACACAGCCGCTACGAACGGGTAAGCTTAGAAGATTCAGATATAGGCATTATTCATTCTCTGTGGACGCCAGTAAAGTCAGGAGCCCGCCATGATACACAAAGCTTGCGTACCTCGTATTCAGGCTTCTGTAGAGGAGCAATATTATTCCAATAATTATGAAAGCAACCCATCGAATGGTTTCTCCCGATATTTTTAGATCAACGGCATTGCCAATTACCTTAGAGAGTTAATATCTTCTTGCCCCTTTATTTTTTTTTCCAGCGCGAAAATATGTGCTCTCGTAAAGAATAGGAGAACTATGAGAAAAGCGACTCCAGAATGGCTCATAGAAATGATTTTGCCATAACAAATCGAAGCAAAACGAGGATAAGGGTACACAATTGAGTAGTTGGGGCATTAGGCAGCCAGATGTACTGGGAGCCGATCACATTACCTGATGGTAGCTCAGAACAAGGACAGTTTCATCAAGTCCTGAGATGATGTTCTTTTAAGTTTATTTTTTTTTACTGCATTCTTTGGGTGGCGGTACGCAGCTACTAATGTAGTTGGGTATCGCCGCTCGTGCATTGATTTCATCTGGTCTACGATAGGCTAGCAGCGCTTGTTTTTGCAGAGATTAGTTTAATACGTAAACGCTATATTCTATCTCGAAATTGTGCACTTTCTGGAAAGGTATGCGAAGATCTTTTGACATCTCAGATATCCGTACAGGTGGGAATATCGCAAGAAGGTTGTGTTTTGCGGTTCCTTTTCTGTTAGAACACGGAACTTCCAATAGTGCTTTCCAAAGAAGCGCTCAACTGAGCTCCCCTTGGTACACAGCATGTTCCCGGTATACTGCCTTCCTTCAGACTCGCGTTCTTACGGCGCTGAAGTTGCTGGATTTTCTTCAAAGCTAGAAGCCTCTACATTTGCGTGCGCACATTTATTGCAATTGAATACCATGCAGACACTTGCCAGATTGTTCTCAATCTAAAAATTGGTCACTGCTTGTCGCGGCGAGGTGACTACACCCAGTGTATTTAAAAGGCATCGCACAAGTAGCTTTTACAATTCTGGTTCCAGTTATAATGAAAAATGCGCGGCCATATCAGAAGTTGATTTGGGTGTATGCTCCTTCTCTGACAAAAACCTTCTCTTTAACGCAGGAACAATGGCGTTTCTACGTACAGGGTGGTACAGTTGCGCATGCTATGTAAACTTCGAACTTATACTGTGAAGTTTTCTGTGTTCATAAAGACGCTTTATGGAAAAAAGAAAGCGCCTTGAGGAAAAGGAAATGTCGATATCGCTTTGGAATATCGGAATGAACAGAAATGGTCGAAATAGATATCATATCCGCTTTTTTAAGAGAAAGTTGGTTAAAACGCAAAACTTTCTTCCATGCAACCTGGATGAAAGCCAAAGTTCAAAATCCCCTCTCCCAAAGTTAAAACCCAAAGCCAAGAAGGTCCGAAGTTCAACCCGGCGAAACTCCAAAGCCAATGTCCAATACGGCCCCAACAAAGTATTAAGTAAAAGTCCAACTCTTCTGAAAGAATGTATTCCATCACCGTGACGAGCGGGGTGTACCGCCAAATATATTAAGCGTATTAGGTGAACTTACTTAGGTGTGCGAAGACATCCCATTGTTATGTTAAGTGGTCAGTGATTGATGTAGCCTTTGTAAAACACACTGTGTAAAGCTGGCTTTACACTGTCTTTGGGGTAGGCTCTCCTGCAGTCCACTCGGACGTCAAGGCCATCGGAGAGGCATAGAAACCCTCGGTTTAAAGTACATCTCGAAGATACGGTAGCAGTGGTGTTTTCTTTGGTACGTTGTAGTTTACACAGCGATGACGCGGTGTAGAGAACACTAAATTCAGGGGGCTCGCTGGTATGATGGGTACTGATTGGTACAATTGCTATTCCTTATGCGAGAACTCACAAGTCGCACTGAAAGTGAAGAGAAGGTGGCGAGGTTGGGGCTAAAATGTAGCACTAGCTGGCGAAGTGCGCCGCCCTTGCGCAGTAATTCTTGGGCAACTCTGGCTCCCGTTGTCTCCAGCTGCTACGGGTAGGTCGCTATCTCCAAACCCTGTTCTTGGCAGAAGTATAAATGGCGGTGTTGTGCACTTGCTGTAATTTGCCGAATGATACTGCATCAACTCAACCGCGTGACCTAATCGTCGGAAAAATTTTACTCTCAGGAGCCCAGATTTTCTTAGATCATTCATTGTGACGTAGCTGAAATACAAAATCGTCTTAGAATGTATGTCTAGGTGCAGGTCCTGTTAGATATGCAAAGCCCATCAAGATTTCTTAACAAAGGAAAACGCGGTATAATTACATGTTTCTTATACGAATGGGCTCTATTTTCTGATATGTGTGACCCTTTTCTTTTAAACAAGTCATGATCGAACACCACCGGTGCCGCTGATTACCCCCGAGGACGAAATTAACGTAATCATTGCCGAAGACCTGACTATGGGAGTGTTTGTGGAGTTTGCGTAGCGTCACAAGAGCCTTTCCCTAATCTCTCTCGCCCTCAGTCTCCTCTACGCGGTCGTCTGGCTCTCCACTGTCCTTAAATGCGTTTCTTCAATACTATCGTACCCCCTTCCCTTCAGCAATAGTGAAAGTGACACAGGGGAAGTCAATAACTACGCATTGGCCTGTTATATTCGGTTTGAAATTGTATACCCATACCGCCACAGTTCTAAAATATAGGGGCCGAAGAAAAAAACCCACGATTTTAGCGACACCAAAGGCCAGCTGTATTCACTTTCCAAGCAGTGGACTCGGTAGGGCAGCCCGCGTGCGTAGAATATTTGTTTGATCCGACGGCCGAAGGGCTGCTGCCTTGAATCGCTCGTTGGGTAGCCGCCATAGGGAGGGATGCAGCGCGCTGATATCCTCCTGGAGATGGCCTGTTTACTCAGCGATTCCTGGTGCCTGGCAGAAGTGACTGCAACTGATAACGCCGCTAATGCCCAGTCGCTGTAAATCCGTAAACAGGGAAGTGCAGCTGGGACTGCCTTCCCAGGCAGTAGACGTGAAAGGGCAACCTGCATGCGGAGGTTATTTTTGTAAGCCGACACCCGAAGGAACTGCTGCCTCGAATCGCTCGTTGAGAACCTTAAGTGTGTTTTGCGTTCGCTTTCTTCTTTATGGATTGCTATGTGAATGACGTAAAGGTTCCGGTCGCAATGGCCGAAACTTGCTTAGCTTTTCTTCCTCCTCTTGGAAAGTCCGAATTTGCTCCGTCAGTTCCTGCTAAGACTGCTGTGATTCGTTTTACGCGAGTGGGAGGACTTGTGTTGGTGAGCGATCATCACTACATATTTACATACGTAAAATCCCACAATTCACACACGTTGATCTGTGGTAAGAAGAATGCGCTGCCCGTTTTGTTTTTTGCCGCAGCTGTACCATTGTAATAGACCCAGGATATGTTCATTTAGCGGGTAAGAAAGTGGTAGCAGATGGTGTGTTAAGAAAACACGAACGAAAGCACTGCGAAAGGCAGGGGCTCGTTTTATATAGGGGCGCGCAGAAAACTTTTCTCAAGAGTTCAATCTATGTATTATTTGAAATGTTTTGAAAATAAGAGGTTCTGCCAGAAGGGTTGTGTCTACTATTGTGCAGACCAAGATGGTAGTTAAAAAAATGGTAATGTTTTTTTTTCATGAGAGACTTTTTAAAGACTCCTGTGTGCAAACATTTTAATTAAAAAATTGTTTGAAATGCTTATGAAGGTTTTATTCACGCCCTTGTATGAAACGAGCACCCCTCTTTTGCAGTGTTTACATCTGTCTTTTCGTAACAGAGTGGGCTACAACTATCTTACCCGCTAAGCGAAGATGTCCGGGGGCTATTAACATAGGTACGGCTACAGGAAACAAACCAACAAAATAAACAAACCGGGAAGCGCATTCTCTTTTCTACAGGTTAACGTGTATACATTGTTGGATAGTAGTTATTGTACTTATGATTACTTGCCTGCACTGGTCGTACCGAGTGCGCACAACGATGTACACCTGTCTTAGCATGAAGTGATTGATCGAATAATTGACTTTTGAAGGGTAGCGAGAGAAGGGAAGCAACTTTCGGAGATTGCAGCGGGAACCTCTAGGTCGTAGTCTAAGCAATCTACACAGAAGAAGTCAAACTCAAACGACACTCAAGAATCCGATAGACATGCCAAGCCAGCGGCTGTAGTATTCCCAAATGGCCGGAACCATTGCATCCCTCGCTGACAGAGATTCCCAGGCGCAGTTTCATGTCGAGCATATTTACTAAGAAATTCTATTTTTATACGGTACCGCCTATGAAGCATGCAAGACAGAAATGGCGACCGTTTTGGGGTTGATTAGCGTCGTGACACTGCCAAATGTACGGCCTTGCCGTTAGCTTCGACTGCGTCCTTTGTTAGCAATGCTACCGATAATGCACGTTTCCATGGGCTTCTGCTACTCAAATGCTGTTATATGTGTTGTCTTTGAATCGCATTTTGATCGACGTCAGCTGCGCGGCACAGCAGTGAGGACGAACTAAGCCTACAAGAGTTGACCGACTAAGGCGAATAAACCACAAAGAGCGAGGCCCATGAACCGTCGCAGTGTAAAGAAATGCCATATAATTTGAACTCACCAAAGACCACTGCGGCTGCATGGAATAAAAAAGAGTGCCATACATTGTACGTTATCTGGTGACACAAGCAGAGCGTAAGCGACAAGCCGACCCAGACGACAAGAAGCGTTTTATGCCACCTGTAGCACCATTTCAGAGGTTTACTTTAGCTTTTGTAGGGGTTTACTTTAGCTTTCGATGAACTTTAGCTTTTGTAGGGCAGGATGGCGATCAATTTCTTAATGTACTCATGCCTCCCCGATTTCAACACATTCTATTCCAGTAATCAGGTCATATTAACATGAATACAAGCAATTTCATCAGCTTGAGATTGTTGTTTTGCAGCTGCGTTTTTTTTTAGTTATTTATTTCTTGAGTAGTTTCAGTGCAGTAGGGATAAAACTAATTTAATTTTTTTGCTGTTTAGAAACGTTAGTAGAACTTGCTTTGCTTTTTATTCTGCTTTGGGGAAATTACTGCTTTCTTTTATATTTCCAACATATTTTTTGTATTTTTTTTAATAAACATAATATATATTGGCCTACAGATTGCTACGTCAACTTCTTCAGATATACGAAATTTGCTGTCGTAGGTTCTTAACAATTCCTGTGTGATGTACTCGGCCAAGAATTCTAATGCACTAAAACTAACAGCACGGTAAAAACATTCCAGAAAAGAGGCGTTATTTTTTGTCCGCTGGAGCGCGCCCATCAAGAAGCCAAAACAAAAGCGATTGTACTGTCCTTCACTGTAATCAAATTGGCAGTTGTGAGTGAAGAAGGGAGAAAAGAAGAAGTGCGGAGGGACAGGGAGTCACGTGGCTGGGTGGGTAAAAGGCGGTCGTTAGCGGACATTTTGTGCGAACGGAAGAGATTCGGGATCATTTTTACCAGTCCTATTTGTCTATTTTTCTCGCCTTCCGGAGGCGACACAACCTTCTGTGTACGCAGCGGGGCTTTTTCTCTTGGCCGTGCACGAGGTCCAAAGCTGCCAACTAGGTGGCGCATTAGATCGAAATACACAAGGCGAAGGACTGTCACGTCTGAATTTGCGAGCTTTTCTATACATAGACGTCTATATAGAACGGGCCGTACCAAATCATACAGTTCGAAGTACCCACAGTGCGAATTATTGAAGATGAAAGGTACGAGCTTTGATGGTATCTTTTTGAGCCTGAGTAAATACGGGAGCCCATTTCGTGGTACTCTCCTCGCTCACGCCACTATACCACCATATCATGTATGACGCAAAATGCAAAACCACGACTCTATTGAACGAAATATTATCACCCTTATTATAGTTTACTATATCAATATAAGTCAGAATTGAACATGTGCTCATTTAGGCTCTTATGCAAGATGATAGAAAATGCGCCATTAGGGTGACAAGCATCACCGGCATGCCACATTGGTATTGTAACCTTCGTGAGCTGTAGAATTCCTTGAGTTTGGGCGACTTGGTTCATATCGACTTGAAATTCAATCTTGAACAAAAACCACAGGAATTAGGCAGAAAACATGGACACAATGCTGATTATAAAGTGTGTTTACTAACAAAAAAGGGGAACATATATACGGGAAACAATGCACAAAATGGCACCGCGCGACACTGTTTTTTCCAGAGATTAGTCAAAAGGATAATCACTAAGCAGGTCCAGTTCTTTCTGTGTCAGCGCTACGGAAGCTGTGCTGACGCACCTGTTTCCTTCCTAAGTACTATCAGTTTTGTTCAGGCTGAAATTTCAAGTCAAGTCAACTTCGTGAGCTACAGGCGTGGAGGAAGGCAGGTGATGGCAACAGATACTCAGATGCGGGTACAGCTGAGCTTTTTACACGCTTTTCGCAACCATATCGGTTGCGACGCTTTCTAAAAACGTGCACAGCTTTATGGTGGTTGAAGAAGATTTTGACAGGTAATTAGACTTTTGCACATGTTGTGAAAGCCAATGAAGGCTGACGTCAACTTCGCGTATGCGTACAGCTCCCGAGAGCAGCCACCTACCGGCGCAAGTTTTAGCGTTACCTACTTACTGCCTTCGGCGACGTAGTTTTCTGTCGCTTATTGGTTTCAGCAAACGCAATGCTCTTGTTGCGTACTTCCTAAAGCAATCGAACGATGCAATATCTCTTGATGTTATTTATCAAGGCAGTGTTGTGAAATGGGTCCAATGAGAGCCACAGCCGACAAGTTTTCTCGGATTCTCGCACCGTCCTATAGTTGGACTATTCGTACAATTTTAGCAGAGAACTAGCTCCCAAAAGCGTTCCTGTGCCTCTCCTAACAGCGCTGGGTAAGGTGAACTTGGTCCCAGTAAATCACACAAAAAAAAACATTTTAACCAATGGTTATCGTTGACGTGGATATTAGTTAACGTTATTTTGCGCCATTTGTGCACAATGGATGCCGGAGCTGTAAATAACGTTTCTCTCAGCTTTGGTCGATGTGTACCGAATACTCGGAAAATTGAATTCTTGGATCATCAAAGTCAAATATACAAAGTTGAACATTCAAAGAATAACGTTGAGCAACTTTATACTAAAAAAATTTTGGGAAGAACATTGACCAACGAATCTATGTCGCGTTTTTTCCGAGTGGTCAATATATTATTCTGGCCTAGTTTGTAACTTGACTCGTAAAACGTAAAAAAAGCGCAGTAAAGACCGGACTAAGATCATATGACACACAGTTCGAGCACTGGGGTTCTTCTGTGTTCTTTTCGTTTATTAAAGGCCGAACCGCTTTGGGAGTAGTTCGGTAAAAGTCGCTACTTCAATTACAGTGCCGATGGTTCCAAACGCAAATGAGTAATTGCTGTGCGTAAATGCGTTGTGTTGCTAAATAGCTTGACTGCGATATTTTTCTATATTTATCCGTATACGTTAACGTAAACGCGAAAACGTTTTACTGAACTCTTTAAGAGGAAGATGTAACAGACCATTTTTACGTGAACATTGACACAATGGTGTAGTTTCTGCGGCATGGCGGCAGAAACGGGCTTACAAAACCTAATGTGCTTTCTGTGTTCTTCTGAACCGGCCTACGTCATACAGGTGGCGACATCTGAGAAATAAGTTTCAGGGCACATGAGTGCAAGTACTTTTGCTCAAACATTGCTATTTTGGCATATACAGTAATTCCTAAACTCGAAGTAGTAACAACAGGGAAAAATTTTGAAAAAAGTAGGTGTTCGAGTTGAGCAAAACGCGGAAAATGTTTGCCCAGGTCGCTGTAAAAGAAAAGCCCGTGCTGCTAGGAAAAGCTGCACTGCACGAGAGAGCTACCGTAGTAAAGGCATAAGAATTCGGAAGGGAAAAAAATTCCTCGATTAAGGCGACTTTTCTCTCCAACGTCAGAGATATTCACTGCTTTGGGCGGGACATGTTGGTCGATATTCGGAAGCATCCGCTGCACAGACAACTCACTACTCAGCAAAACTGAACTCAACATTCGTCGCCCGCAGATCGCGGGGAAAACAAAGAATACCAACTCGCACATGCAAGGGCTAGGTTGCGTACTGACGGGCGGACGCTGCACACGCCGCACCACCGCGCATAAGTTGCCCGCAGGTGCGCACACGTGATCACTTCCACAGTTGCTTGACAAGGCGGATAGGAAACGGCTGCGACAGCAGGAATTTCAAATTCCCCCTTCACGACTGCGTTGGGCATTATAGTAAGAGCTAAGCGTTTGCACGGAGCCCTCGTTTCCTGTTGGGAGTGGACCTTGCCTTGTGCCCTACCGGTCAACAATTCGAGATATCCGCTGTCCCCTCCGAAAAACGTTTCGAGATAAGAGGGGGCAAATACATAGCATGGGAAGTTATTGCACGGCTAAAAAAGTTTCGACTTAACCGAGATTTCGAGATAGGCGAGTTCGAGTTAACAAGGGTTTACTGTACTTATCTTCCAAGGTTACCGTGCGAATCTTCCGCGCAAGTCTGAAAGAAAACATGCAGCCATTTATGGCGGATATGTAGCGCGAAATATTATATCGAATTAACGTCTGTACAAAGTTTTAGGTATACAGCGAGTAAAATGCGTAATGAGAACGTTCACTGAACTTTAAATATATCAGAAATTGTATGATCTAAGAGGTGTAAGAACGCTTTGGAAGGTTAGCAACACGAACCATTTATCGCATTCCTTGACACCATTAGCCACCGCCTGCGCGTTGCCATATTCAACGAAGACTACTTGCATCCACTGTGCCAAGCATTAGCCAGACAAAGTGCTGCAAGTTCTGTAGTCAACACGAGAAGCCTCTCGTTCTCTGAGTCAGTGGCCTGCGCGCTTGACCCTGTAATCCCCTTGAAACAAAAATGTAAAAACGTTATAGTTATGCCAAATGTCTCTAGTGCTGAATAACGTTCTAACATGAATATCGAACTTTGGGATCGCGTGCTACGTTCCTCACCTGGCAGGAAAACACCTAATGCGCTGGTTGAAGAACACCATCAAATTCGTCAGTGTGTGTGCGCAGGTGCGTGTATGTGCACGCCTTTGTGCGTGCGCGTTCTTGTGTACGTTCGTGGGTGTACATATGCCTGAGTGAGCGTTAGGGGTTGCGGGAGTTAGAGAAACATCGATTCCGTGGCACTAAATAGACACGTATTGTCACAGGTGAAACTCTATCCTTTAGATTTTAAACGTTTTGCAGGTGCCCATTGATCGCAAATATGCCGGTTTCTGACGGCCACAGATATGCTGATCGTGGTCATGTGCGATGCTGATCGAAGGATCGTTGCACACAGAAAAGCGCGATCAGTGCGAAAAAAATTTGAACATTCGGTGTGGCGTTGTGGTTCGAGTAAGCACAGAAAAGCCGAAGAAGTTATTAGCTACATATCACGGCGCATTCCCAATCGACATTGCTGTATAGCGGTAACTTTGTTCACATAATGTATACCATAAACGCTACCGTGCGAAGTGGTCAGCTTGTCAGATTTCCGATATATACATGATTCATTCTCTCTCTGTGCCACTAAGCTCAGAAGGGCAGCTATGAGATATAAAGCCTGCGGGCGTCGCATTCAGGCTTTGGTTGAACAAAAACATTATTCCATTCAATATTTTAAGCAAGCCATCGCAGTCTTTGCCCCGATATTTTGACATCAATGGCGTTGACCATTACCTTGCACAGCCACTCCCTTCTTGCCCCTTTATTGTCTTTTCAAGCGCGAAATTATGTGCTCTCGTAAAAAGGTAGGCAAACTAGGAGCATATCGACGCCGAAATGGCTAACGAAAAGTTTGTTGCCATAACACATTGAAGTAAAATGAGGATAAGGGGATGCGATTGACAACCAGGTGGTCGTGGCGATAGGCAACCAGGCGTACTGGGAGCCGACCACATTACTGAATGGCAGCTTACAACGAGGACAATTTCACCAAGTCCTTAAATGACGTTTCTATTATGTTTACTGTGTTCACTTTATTGTTGTTTGGCGCCGCGCAACCAGTAATGCGTTCATACGACGTTACTCTCCACTTGTGTACGGTAGGGGAGTAGGCCTTGTTTTTCCAGGGATGAGTTTAAGGCGCAACAGCTGTAGACTTTCTCGAAATTGTGCACTTTCCGGTGAGGTATGCACACACCGTTTGACATCTGAGTCAGGCGAACGGGTGTAATTATCACAAATACGACGTTCATTCCGTTTCTTTTTAGCTTATAACAAGAAACCTGCAACGGTGTTTCCAAAAGAAGTACTCAAATTGGGTTCCCTTGGCATATCCATGGTTAAAACACAGCACGTTCCCGGTATACACGATTCCTTTAGACTAGGTGTTGGCGGCGCAAAAGATGTTGGATATTCTTTAAAGCTGGTAAGCTCTATATTTTCGCGTGACCATTGATGGGAATTGAATAACATACAGACACTTGCAAGGATGTTCTCAAAATAAAAACCGGTCAGTGCTTGTGGCGATGACGTGACTATACCGAGGTTATTTAAAAGGCATCACAGAAGCATGTTTTACAAATGTGGCTCCCGTGGTAAAGAAACGCCGCACCCTTTGATGAAGTTATCATAAATTTATGCTCATTCACTAAACAAACGCAATAACGGCGCTTCTACGCGCGGATGGCACTGTTCCAGATGCGCTGCAAACTTTAAGCATACCCTGTGAAATTTTCCCCCGTTCATGAAAATGCTTTACGGAAAACGAAGGCGCCTCGAGGAAAACGCTAAGTTGGTATAGCTTTGGAATGTCGGAATAAATAGAAATGCTCGAGATATATGAAATTCTTCAATTCGTTGGGAAAAAATTATTATGTGAAAATTGCGGAAAGGACTTCTGAAAAATGCTGGGCAAAAAATTTAGTTGAAGCGCTGGCAGAGCTTTCCTTTTTGTTTTCTTGTATGGAAATAAAAGCTGTAGGAACTTTCCATACTGCAATAAAGAGTTATCCGTATTGACGCTTTCTTTTTTATTTAGTAAGCTTAACTTGTTATAATTTGGATAGTTTTGGTGGAAGGTTTCCGTTTAATCCACCCCCATTTCATCCTACCCCCTTTTCAACTCGGCGCGAAACGACCTTCCCCTTTCGCCCTTTCCCATTTCGCCTGTTCCTATTTGAGCCCGTTCCGGCCAGATTTTTAGGGGAAAGCCCCAAGGTGGAGTAAGTTTCGTTAAAGGAAAGTTTGACATCTACCCAAATGCAGCCATACGGCAACAAAGGAAAGCTATACAGCTTTCTCAGAAACTTCGCAGTTGAAGAAAAAAAATCCTGGACCAGGACGAATTTTTCAACTGCGAAGTTTCTCGGAAAGCTGTATAGCTTTCCTTTGTAACCGTATGGCTGCATTTGGGTGGATGTCAAACTTTCCTTTACTTGAACCCGTTCCCATTTGAACCTTTCCGTTTGTTCCGTACCGCTTCAATCCGGTACAAAACACCCTTCCCGTTTAGTATTTTCCCATTTAGCCCCTTCCTGGAATAACGAACCCAGTTTCGACTCGAATGACTCGGAGCGAGGCGTGCTATTTTCGAAATTATACTTATCTCCGACTGTATTTTAGCATCATCACAGGAAAAACGTTACGACTGGCGGAACCAAAGTATGCGGACGCCCTATTTACCTGCAACCTTTTCGCAATGCTCCGTTTTACCATACGCGGCGCCAATTAAAAAACAACACGCAGGTTGCTGCGTTACGTCCGACCCCGTACAGCGTTGGTGAATTGTGTGCAGCTGAAACCACACCCTTACGTCTGCTTCTGCGTTGATCGAGCCGTCTAGAACGTGTTGTTTGCATGCGTATTCCGCGGCAGCGATGAAGGTTCCAGCCCCTATGGTTGCATATACGAATGCACGTGCACTTATATCCAACACATACAAAAAAAGGAAGGACTAGAATTAACAAAATAGAACCATACCGCGGTCGCAGTGCCAGTTTGTATCGACCGGACGTCTTGCCAAAAATGAAGTTGGGTGTTTTAACAAATGCAACAATAATTTTTACGGGTAGTACAGGGGTTCTGTTTCATTTCTACACAGAAAAACGATCTCGCGAAATATAATTACCAAATATAGGAAAAAATCAGAAACCAAAACCTATTTTATGAACTCGGTAACTATTATGCACCAAGCCAGTGGTACGGTCAATTTTAATGTGTGACCAAGGGTCACTTTATATGCATAAATGTGTAAAAAATGGCCTTTAAAGTCTAAAGCAGAATTTTTTGCTTGGAGGTAATGGTTTCCACAAATTTTTCATTCGGGCGTTCAGAACACCCCAAGCTGTATTCTCTTCCGTGTAACTTTTCCTGATAACGCATGGGGCGGGTACACAGTACATGGAAAATCAAAAGCAAACATTTAGGTAGTCATCCGCCCATAATAGGGAATTTTAGCGCATTGTTAACGTGTTTGCATCACCATTTACCATATTACCGGGAAGCACACCATTTGCTGTTTGCGTATTCTGGCCACCGCGGTGCAAGAAGCGACATCTGATGAATTAGTTTCAAAGCAAATCACTCATAATTTTGTTGTTGTAGTTCACAATAACTGTAGTTTTGAGAATACTGTAGCCATCGCCACAGAGCTTTAAAAAGAAACCTTGTCGGTGGTGCGATCTACCTAGTAGATCGCACCTAGTAGTCGCTCAGTGCGCACGGCAGCAGCTAAGCGCGGCCGTCTGGACAAGGAATTGCTGCTACTTTTAGATGATGAAAGCACCACAGATTCAAGCGCAAGCTCATCATCGGACAGCAGCAGCACCAACGACGACGACGATTTGACATTGCATGAGTTCATGTTCGAGCACCTGTTCACCCCGCCGGAGCAGCGACCGAAGGTAGAGTGGTATCTGGAAAAGACGGTGGACGCTGTTTTCGTTCGCAGCTAATTTTTGGGAGCACGATGGTGACCCCGTTATCATGAACATGAACATCCGCTCGGCTTCTTCATTCGTCGCCATGCGGAAGGCAGACACAAAACCACGGGCACGTATCTGGCAAAACTGGCGAGGAATAACTGCGTGCGGACAGCGCGCGAAATGCTCCGGGAAGCGAGCGCGGGAAACGTTTGGTCACATGACTCTTGACATCTCTCCCTCCTCCTCTTTTCACTGCTCCCGGAGCAGCGCGAATGTTTCATTCGCGGAACGAAAGCACACGTCCCTGTTACTCCCGTGTGCTGCTCTGGCTGCTCGCTCCACTTGCTCTTGTTCGCCCAATGGAATTCGCCATTCATTAAAGTTGGAGAGCTGGTCGAGAGAGTTATACAGAGAAATAGGTGGGATATTACATTTTGTAATATCGCTTCCAAAAAAAAAGCCAAACTATATATGTGTAAAAATCAAGATCAAATTGCCTTTCCCTTGCTACACAGGTCCGCAAACCAAGGAAGTTAAAACAATTACAGGCGTGCAATATCAACCTAAGTAATACAAAATTGCCGAAGAGCGCCGGACTCGACGACCGAGCGAAGTCGACGGAGCTAGCAAGAAGGTATTCCGTTAACGTAGTAAACAATGTTGGCGCCCCATGAATTTAGAAGGATTGCAGTAAGTGTTTATACAAGTTTGAAAGAATGCGGCGTTATAGGACCAGGGTCAATCGGAGTGCCGATTCAGGGACATTGTATCGTAAACCACTAAGGACATTGTGTCGTAATGGTTTGCTCCTAACGAAGCTAAGCTGGGGTTCCCGCATCACAGTGCCCCCCAAAGTAGTATCAAAATATTTACTATTCTTGGCTGATATCTGTCTAGTACAAAGGTGAGGTACTTCTGCGTACGGTTCATTACGAAGTCATAGATTACGATACAGAATCCGTGTACACCATCATATTTCCCAACGGTCTGTATAGATATTCCCCTGAAAATTGTCACAAGTATGAAGCGTTTCGGATCCGGAAAATTAGTCCCTATGGTACAGCCAGCTGTCGTTAATTAAACATGACCCTCCACTTGACTGTTCAACTTGTAAAGCCATAAACCTCAGCGCCGTTTTCTGGTTTCCATATGCACCAGCGCCAACTCCGCTTCATCTACTTCCGATATCTCCTGGTTTATAGAACTTATACTTGTCAAAATCTTAATTCTGTTCTTTTTGAAATCTGATATTTTACGTCCGCTCAAGCGTGTAAATCAGGAGTGATAGCAACGGTTGTTACGTGACTTCTGCCGCCCTAGAATTTTCCTACAGGAGGCGTCATCTGGGCGGTACCGAAAATTTTTTATCACAATTTCAGCTACCCGAATCATTAGGTAATACAGTCGAGTCCACTTATAACGATACCGTTTATAACAATATATCGGATATAACGATGAACAGCTATGGCACCGCCAACTTTGTATTCTTTCTGTGGTAAAATTAACCGCTTATTACAATGCTCCAGTGCCACGATATCGGATATAACGATTGAATACGGTTATATTGTGCACCAAAAGTGCAACAGTGACGACTCTAATGACGCGGTTGCGCAGTCTACTCAGGTAGTTTCTTCATAGGAGGCCCAATGGGTGACACAGTCCCTCAGAGACTTTGTTTCCGCCAAGGACATTTACCTCAGCTAGGTGAAGCACCTATGGACGCTCTTGGAAAAGATTTGCGCTAGCTGCACACGCAGCAAACAAAGGTGACATACTGCGGCTTCTTTTCCGCAAATTAGTAATAGTACGAGCTTGCTGGCATGCGAATAAATAGGTTTGAGTCTGTTCCATCTTTTTATTTCGCAACCCGCTTATAACAATCATCGGTTATAACGATAGGATTTCCTTGGCACTTGGATATTGTTATAAGTGGACTAGACTGTAGTACCTTTGGCTAAGCGCACGCCTGTCTTGTAATTTAAGAGGTGTAACTAAATCTAGCACGAAAAAGAAAGATAAAAAACAAATCATGTTAGTTAAATGGCACTGGCGCCCATTGGATTTGTCTCTGATAGCATTGTTTTCAAAGCAAAGCTTTGTGAGGCTAACGGATGGCGGTGTGGCTTCGTAAAATGCACCGAGGGTAAGAGAGCTTTACACCACCGAGGGAACCTGATCATGATGATGACACCAGAAGGAAGTTTTCTCCAATGGGGCGAATTCAACCATTACCCCTAGGCTTACCAAAGCAATGTTATCCGATTGCGGAAATCTCACACAGGCAAGGCATGTTGGATTTTAAAGCACCTTTGAGCGCTTTACTTTGAACAATGACGATAGAAAAGTGTGAAGGTCAGCTTTAATGTGATGGTTCCGTTAGCTGTCGTCTGACTTTGGACGCTGATTCACTTTAAATGTGCACTTTTATAATAGAGGATTTAACTTTGTCTCTCACGTGGTTTTGCGTTCATGTTAGACGCTTTTAATTTTGTTGAAACCGGTTTCACTTTGAAAATTCGCTTTTGTATTTTTGCGCCGAAAAAGGGTCACCTTTTAGAACTCATTATTGCATTATTGGAAACGAAAGGTATGTGATTTTAGCACTGATTTCTTATTTTTGGTATGAACACTTCGCCAGGAATATGGTTTAGCAAACGTACTATGATAAAGAAGGTTCCCATACTTAAAGTTGTTTACACCCAATGTCTTCCACTCCGGGGCGTCCCGGTTTCAATATTAGCTAGAAATGGCAGACTATATAAATAGTGTCACTCGCAATAGCAATTCCTTGCTACTGTTTCTTATAAGTCGGCGGTGACACCATGAACACTGGCACATAAAGCCTGCTCGCACAAATTACGGTCTCTAGACTCTATCGTACACTTTCGTGTAGCGCTGAACAAATATGATTTCGACCATCTATTCATTCGCTCTACGTCTTACGGTACCCGCGGAAAATGTTTTCATGTTTTTGAAATACAGCATAAATACCCCGATTGAATGTATTTGAGTTCAACAAATATTGTATGACACTTGCACGTTTTTTTTGTTATTGTTTGCTTGCTTCTTGTTTGCTTGCATTTTGCATTTTGTATTGTGCATTTTTCCCTGCCTCGTCGCTGCTGTTTGTGTCGGGCAGGTGGGGGGGGGGGGAGGGGAGAGCTCCGTCAAGCCGCGAGTACAGCGGCTTTTTTCCCCGCGTCCTTCAACCAGAAAGTGATGACAATGTATGATGTGATAGGGACCGTAAGACGTTAGCACGTACTACGCATTGATGTGACTAAGACCAGCAGCCGCTCCATTTGTGCATTTATTTTGTTCTGAAGAGGGACTGATTTATTTATTGTATCATACCGCGATAGTGTCGACCAACTGGTGGGTCACAGTTTTATCACTTGAGGTAGAGGCAAAACAAGTTAGGGTTCTTGACACAGTTCGCGTGCATAAAACTATTCCGCCATTACAACCTTCGCCTGGCGTGCTGATGCGGAAAGCACCACACAGTCCATTTGCTCGTAGATCAGCCGGCTATCTTTATTGTCCGCGTGTGAAAACTATTTTGCTTGAGCCTTGTTCACGGACACGAAGGTGGGGGCCTAATAAGCTGCGATAAGGGGATGTATCCTACATGTAGCAGCTTGTCAGCAGAAGGTAGGCGCACTACCGGGCTCGTTCTGCGCATGCAAATTATCGTCGCTCGTTTCGCCTTTTTCTACCTTGATAAGGCGCTCACGTAACGCGTCAGTTGACAATCGCCCGATTTATATAAAAATTTCCGGGCTCTACATCTAACCAAGAACGCTATAAAGATGAGTCGTTATTTTATGTTTTATAAGAGTATATTTCAAGAGTGGTCTTTTCCTAGAAATGATTATTGTACATTAACTTGCCAATGAAGATCATAGGCCGGTAGGCACTTTTTTAAGACGATAGCTTTTCTTGGGCTACGTAAACACAAAACGTTCTGTCTGTTGGTCTGTCGCATAATTTCGCAAACCCCTCAAAAGAGGAAATGATTTCTTAAAGGAAAGGTTTAAATAGAGAAAACTTTTCAAAGCACTATATCTGGAAACCGACTTCAAACTTCTCACGTAGTTTAGCAACAGAAAAATTATGAATATTTGAGGCAAGACATATATGCAATAGTGATATATATAGTATTTTCATAATTAAATGCATGGTTGCTCTAAGAGCACAATACAAAATAAAAACGGGTGTTGAAAACAATGTCGTACAACAAAAAACAAAATGTCGCGTTTAGGGTGCATCTCGCGCCTGGAACTCCAGTGGAAACAGTAGCAAGAAGTCCAAGCGCGACCAAATTGCGACAAATATAATTGTATATAATGAAGAAGGTGGCCGAGTTTGAGATGAAACTCAGTTACGTGGCATGGGCGTCAGAGCAATATTGTCGTTTGATTCATTTGCATTGAAAAGATCAGATAAGTAACAGCCGTAACTACAAGTCGTAGCTCAGAAGAGAACGCTGCCTATAAATTCACTTCGGAGAATTTCTCAGCGCCGATCGACGTTGTGCATTCTCTTTACCCGCAAGGGTTTTCTATTTGGGAAACAGTATTTATTAAAGGTGTTTCTCCACATTTATTAGGGGGTAACCATTCTGTGTCTCGGACAACAACAAAGGAGCGTGCGTCGTCGCAGTGGTTATAAAAGCAATTGTTTTTTATAAAGAGAAAGTAGAAAAATCAAGTAAGATGACGCGCGTTTACCTCTTTGCCTGCAGCAATCTTATGCGAGACGGACTTTCTAGAAGTAATTGTGGTGATGCGTTCACAGCCAGTGCTGTGTGCCGTTACTCGGGGTAACCCGTGCTCTCATCAGTATGTGTGCCAGAAGCTGATTACGTTCACAGGCGCCTCGGGAATCAGGCCATGCAGTTTCACCGCCGTAGCACCGAAATTTTTCAGACACCAGAAAGTCTTTGGAAGAGGGCCAAGAGTGACTGAGCCCTGTCCTTAGCTTGCGCTCCATAGAAGTATTGTATGGTGTATTGCTCGATTGTTGAACTGGAAATGTCCCCGGATACGTAACTGCGTCTGTTGTGGCGCATAATATTTATTTTAGTGGTTTGTCCGCACCCTTTTTTGTAGGATATCCAAAGTAGGTATTTCTGTTGGGCACAATCATAAACAAGTAACGGTCGGCCTGTTACCGTTGTTGTACGTGGAAAATCACACGCGTCTAATCACAGAGCGAGCAGGAGTCGAGCACTGGCGGGTCTAGTTGTAATAACCAGAAAGATCGCCGTATTTTGATGTTGACATCGTGGCCTGCGAGGGCCCGTCAGTGGTGCGGTTGAAGATTTGTTCCTTGAAGGTGAAGCTTGGCCTTCGCAACGGCTAGGCGCCATTGTTTTTCTACAATCCCTGCCGAGTTAGCCTGGGTGCACGTTACGTGACCTTGTCTATACTGACCGCGCTGGTTTACCGAGAAGTACCTGAAGCCTTTAAACAGTCTTTTATTCACGCGGGTGAGGTCCCCCCTTGTGTTTCACTTGAGCTTTTGGTTTTAATGCTCCTCGAATATGCTTTTGCAGTGCACCCATAAAAGTGCATTTAATTGGCGTAAAAAAATCCCGCTGACAGGCTGACATGGTATGTACAAACAAAAAACGTTTATCAATAAGGAACGTTGTTTGTTTTACATAGTGTTTACAAAATAATTTTAACTATTCCTTTTTTATTATTTTTGGAAAAGTAAAAATTTTAAAATGTAGAAACACGTGCACTTCGAGTTTTTTTATTGAAAATAAAAGAAAAAATGGCAAACATATACCCGTAAATTAAAAATAAAATACACATACTTGCTGTTTCTTAGTTTTTAGTCAAATAAAGTGATTAAAAAGTAAAATAAATTTTCGGTTGGCACGCAGGTTTTAGCTGTGAATTTTTCATGACTGTGTTGAAATACAATGGTGAAACCTGATGTATATCAGCTTATTTCACGTATTCCTTGTTTATGATTCACCCTGTATTGTTCCTCTGAAGATGACTGTTACCCCCTCCGGATATTGCTGTGAGGAGGTTTCACGAGGTAGTGCCCCCTTGTCGTACTCCCGTTTAGATGGGAAATTAATCGCTTGGCTTGTTAAGCGTCACCCTCCTCTAGACCCCTTAAATACGTCGTCCAGAAGAAATACGAAGGTCTCTTCTATTTCCTGGTTCGTCATGCTTTCAGCGCGGCTGCACTTTAATGAATCAAAAGCTTTCTCATAGTGTATAAATGCCATGCAAGAGTAGTTTAGGGTCAGAAGACGATTTTTTTAACTTAGTTATTCTTAATATGGAAGCGATCCATGTTTGAGAACCCACTCGTAAACCCAGCCAGCGCTGTGGGTTGTTGGGTATCGAGGCTGTGTCATTGCGATTTATTATAACTTTGATAACAGCTTTTAAACCACAGAGAGAAGGCTGATGGGTCTGTAATTCCTATGGTCCTTGGTATCTCGCTTTTTATGAATCAGAAACGTGGCCGTCTGTCTACGGTACAGGCACTTTTTGAGTTCTTAAACGTTCTAAAAATAGTGCACGAAATTTTTCCAGTAATATATTCCCTCAAGCCGTCAATAGATCCACGGTTAGGCAGTCGCCGCCTGCAAGTTTTCATCTTTTCATTTCCTTGAAACCCTTTCCTACTCCCTCTTTTGTAAGTAGTTGGAAATAGCAAGTTGGGCTTGCACTCTCAGTTTCCTATCATCTAACGACATTGTCATAGAGTGTGGGGTGAAAACGTCGTGCTACCTTTATTACTTCGTCCAGCTTCCCCTTAATGTTACCCTGCTCGTCTTCCTGTGGATGCGTTCTTTCCTTGGGTTGCTTTAAAACTTCCGGCTATTTCTGTGCACCCTGCATCATTGCCATCTAATATGCACGAATGTGTGTTGTTTTACTTCCCTTAATCTTTTACTCCTTTTGATCTGCTATACTGATCACCTTATTGGCCTATCATTTCGAATTTAGTGCTTTTGTCTTCTTAGTCAGCTTTCCAATATCTTTTCATGCTGCTGTTCCACCCACAGCTGCAGCAGACTCTGTGATTGCCATTGTTACGTTCTCATTTAGCCGGTCTACACTACGTTCCGTCTCCTTGTTTATACTACACGCAAATTGGTGTTGTTCTGGCGTGGCGAGATTTTTTAATTTCTTTGTCCTGGCCCTGACTGACTCCATGCTGGGATTCTTACTTTAAACGAGTTCCATTCTTCTTTTTTATTATACATTCTCACCTTGAATCTAAGCATCTAGTAATAGCTGCACCGAATCTTATTTAGAACCTCCAGATCCTGCACAATGCATGGACTGTCACATAAAATTGAGTCGATTTTGTTTTTGTTGTACTATCATGTCTTCTCGTTGTCCATTTCCCATTGTTTCGTCGGTACAAGAATGTGTTCATCAACCGCAGAATATTTATTTGCGGAAATCCCCCCATTGTATCTCTTCGCGTACTTGCGATTGTCAATTGCAAGGTGCTCCTTCTTAGTTAAAGCGTATGCTATATGTGGAAGGCTTAGCTCTACAGAATTCCTTGTCCTTAAAGAAAGTGAGGTGAGAAAAGGCTAGACGGACAGATGGAGGAGAGAGGTATAGGTCTTTATTTGTTAGGGGGCCTGAAGGCCTGTTGGGAAGCGGAGGGTAAAGAATCCGGTAAGTTGAAGTGGGGTAAGGTAATGCCGACCGTAGTTTCTTGGGGTTCATTGCAGCAACAGGGGGAAGACCCATGGACCTATATATTGCTCGAGCAAAAATACTACATAGCCCCAATAGTGCAAATAGGTAAAGATGTTCATGCCCACGAACCTTGGGAGTATTAATTGTGAATTCTGTTAACACGACCAGAAAAAGTGTATAAAAATATAGACATAAACAGATGCTGGGTAATATTTAGGTAAGTAACGATGGCAGAAATTAGGGAAACTACGAGTAATCGAAATACCGGTGCGTTTCGTAAAAAGGCCCTCCAGTCTGATATTCCAAAGCCTATAATGCCCATCGAGCAAAAGAGCTGGCTTAAACGATTAAAGCCACAACATTGCACCAAAATGTTCCTTGGCTACGAGAGCGAAAATGGGCAATCCTCACGTCCCTATTGGCAGCGACGTTCAAGTGGCTAGGAAAACGGGTGTGCGCGTAAGCTGAGTATGAGTCGTTGCATAGGAACCATCCGAATTGCTGAGGGTGCAAAGGTAGGGAGGAAGATGCAGATTGCGCTGCCTCCATTTCCGGCGCAGGACTCGGCAGGACATCATGCGACTCGGAGATGAGCTCCACCGCACCAAAATCTTAGACGAGAACCAAAGTATTCGTTACGAGAAAGCTTCGCGATCAATGATCGTCGTCGTTTGACGGAAAGGAGCATGATTTTTTAGTGAGCAAAATTTTCCTAGTGGGATCGGTGACGTGCTCTCAAAAATCTAATGCATTCCTTCATAGACCACATGGTCGACCAAAAAGCTCTGATAAGATTCGTGGACACGCAATGCATGGGTGAAAACGGACATCCAGATTGTCGGAACAGTTACTTGAAAATATGCGAACGGTTCTCTGTAAGACGATACACGCGTCCATCAAGCAGGAATACAATAGTATACATTTGTGTCATAAACCACGTATTGCTATACATTTACATCGTTCATAGGTGAATTAACTTATTTTGCGAAACGTTGTCGGACGCGTCCGTTCATTGCTTCCGATTTACGCCTTCGAAATTTTTATGATTCATGGACGCCCTTTCAGAGAAGATTTTAGCGCAACTTTGGCGCGGCTGTGATGTCAGGAAGCTTTCTTTAGAGACGTATGGTAAATTTATTTATAACAGGTAATTAGCACAGTGGAAACCTCATTTTGTGAGTGAGCGATTCTGGAAAGGTATTTATCGTTGGCAGCGGCATACAGTTTAGTAATATTATATACCAGGGGAACATCTTGCTTCACTGTCCAGGCGAGCACCCTTCAGCCAACGTTCCTTCATGTACCGGGGAGGATGTACCACTTGTCCTGGGCATGGCTCATGACAGGCTAACTAGTTGCCTGGGGCTGCAAAAGCACAGCAGTTTTTTAGGTATATTTAAATATGTTGAATAATTTAACAGTTTTAGTTTTGCATACGTATGACCATCATATAATGTGAGCGTTTACAGGGGACCAGTCGACATGTTCACAAATAAATGATCTTCGTGAGTCTTGCAGCCATACCGGAGATCCGCATTTTAATGTTGCAGTTCTTTGGTTGCTTACGTACGTTCAGCTGACCAACATGATGGCGCTGTGCCCTGCTGTTTCGCAGCGATAACAGATTTGACACTGATGACTTCTTTCGATATAATGTTGCAAGCTTAAGATTTCGCCTTCATATTGCCCATTCTGGTCGTCATATACAGGTTGAAATACCAAATAGGTTTTATAGGTAGAAGCGTGACTTTGCAGCTGTTAACCCTCACGAAATAGCGTTTTTTGCCGTCATAGCTACGCCGTCGCTAGATCACGAGTGGCTGCAGCAGTGTGTGTGTGCGTTCGTAGATGGCACAACGTATCCAGGCGCACTTCTCCTGGCAACAATTGCGTTTGTGTAACTTGAGTTTCAAACTGCATGCGCCACTACTAAGCATATTTCTAACGTTTGTGTACGCGAACTCAACGCGGATGCAAAACTAAAATTGTATTTTATGAAACAAAACGTCGCGACAAGATTGATTTGTCAAGAATGAAGTAGAAACTTTATGCAGTGTGAACAAGCAAAAAAAAATTTTACTACCGTTGTTAAGTCTAACTTCATGAACAAAAATAAGCCATGTTGGTAGCCAAGTCAAGTAATCGAGAACGTCTAAAGCACCCATTGGGGCGCCCACGACGGATTGCGACAACAGCGAGAGATTACCCTGTATAATGTACTACTTGTGTTAAACTGTACGGGCATCAGCTCGCTGGAAGCAACGTCGGCAGAACACCTTCGAAAAGTGGCCGCTGGCTTTATCCGTCAGCGCTGTAGGTAGAAGCTTTAAGCTCGCTGAGTATCAGGTATTTAAATGCCGCGGCAAAAATTCCCTGTTATCCGATTTCCTGTCAACAGAATAAATAAACGTCTAAAACGCCCGAGCCCCTATTGGCACGAAGCCAGGGAAGCAAAGTGCCAAATATATGCCAGGGAAGTGAACTTAAACCTGCAATTATCGTCGAAGAGTCCCCTACATTCGCTTACCATGCAGCGGGTCGTATAATTATATCAAAATTTTGCGTTGATCTATTCGCTCCAATGCCTTGATAGCGTGTTATGTTTCCCGGCGTGTGGCCGCGCCTAGCTTTCTTATTTAGATATAAGGGGGGCGTTCTGCTCCTGTCTGCAGAATTGCGTTGATAGGAAATCTGTGTCGCCTGTCGTCACTTGGTAGAATTATGTCTTAGAACGCCAATCTTCTACATTTGATTGTACGGCTCGCGAAGGATTAATGCCAAAGCATAAAGTCTCGCAAGACAAGCACTGCGGCATTCGTTTCGCCAACGCCAGCCTGTGCGCGGGAGCTTTTTGGAAGTTCCTACGTCGCAAGTATTTTTTTTAGCTTTGGCGGGTTACGAGTTCACTACAATAAACTTTATTCCTTGGAGAGACCTACGTCGTTTTTGGCTACGTGAAAATGTAATCAAAGATAAAACTTCAAATTAGAAGTCGTACTGCTTATAACCGAGGAGAACAAGGATTTCAAATAAAAAACATAGTACACCAGTTCAAAAGTGGAATGGCTCCCAATTGTTTTTACCATAATTTTTAAAACCTAATACACGCAGATAAGCGAACAAGTACCGGAAGTTGCGAAAACGGAAATGTGAAATATCAAGATATGCATGCTCAACGATTTTTCTATAATATATGTCCATTTGTTTCGGTGCTGTAAGGTTGTGATAACACGTTCTTGTAAAACTGTTTGATACTAAACCGTTTGTTATTTCAATAAACTCGCCATTGAAGGAATCATTTTCTTCATATGCAACATTCATGCAAGGTAGACAAGAAGAAACACGCAAAATAACAGACGCAGTCAAAGTCAAACAACACAGCAAAGGTACATACAATTTATTTACTGTAAGAAAACCAGACTTTATATTTGCACAGACAAGCCTTAAAATCTTCATTCTGAAAAGGCATTCAAATAAAATAAAATTCCTGCTGCTATATCATATCTTGATTGTTACTAGATTTGCTGTGGTTGATGTGTTATGCTTTCTAAACAAGCAGGCTTTGCATAGGTGGTCAGAAAATTTCGGGAAAACTTAGTTTGAGTTTCTGGTTCTTGTATTACAGTTGTGCATAGTATGATCCATCATAACGTGCTCGTATATGAAGCCACCTTACGAACGTGAGTCAAAACCGATGTGTTTGTTGATGTAAAGGGGTATAAAAGTGCGATTCAATGTCCTCTTGTTGTGGAAAGAATCGCACTTCAATGTTGGTTGTGATATCGACTGCAAAAAATACTCTGGCACTTTGTATCTTCTCCAAACGAGCTCATCCACATATTATAATGGTGATGTTATAATTTAGGGTACTGCTTACGATACGAAGAGTCATAGTACACCTAAGAAGAATTAGTAGAGGCCATATGAAATACCCAAAGAGTGCCTGGAGCCGAAGGAAAGCAAAGAGAAAGAAAATTCTTAAGTGAATGTTAAAGGGGTTAGCCCCACTTATGGAAACGACTGCACTGAAGGGGTGGCGATCTTAGTGAGGTGACAGACAGAACAGACGGAAAGAAGGGCTGAAAAGGCAGCCACTGGCAAGGATGACCTGGTGTAACTTGAAGGTCCCATGTTTTCCAGGATGTGACCACTTGACGCCACGCTGTATAGGAGCATACCAGCGGCACGGCGGCGCACGTACGCGCCTTTTACGCATTCGGCCATTCAGGAAGTATAAGGAGCTTCTCACCTCATTTGTTGAAAGCAAGTGGATTAGGTCACCCAACAGGGCTTGCAACAGTGCTTTCATACGGCTGAAGCATCCGGCAGGCGAAGAGAACAGCGGTTCCCAAATAATCGTGTGAAACTAAACAGCATTGCCCCATCCTTCACCCATTGAGAAAAAAAAATGAAAAGGGATCTTTTGCTTTTATTATTATAGTTACTGTCCTTTGCATGACCCAGTGTGGACAATTTATAGCAGATGCGCCTGAATGTAGAGTCACTGAAAGGAGGAGCTCGGGAGCGCTTAGTGAGACAGTCGGAGAGAGAGGGGAGGCAGACTTTTTTTATAAAACACGGTATAGGAACCACTGTAGTGTAACCGTAGGGCACTGTCTCGAAATGTTTTTTTTTGGGAAGCTGTGCGGGTGAGTGAGTCAGTGAGTGCGTGGGTGAGTGAGTGACTGATCGAGTGAGTGAGTGAGTGAGTGAGTGAGCGAGGGAGTGAGTGAGTGAGTGAGTGAGTCAGTGAGTGAGTGAGTCGAGTGAGCGAGTGAGTGAGTGAGTGAGTGAGTGAGTGAGGAGTGAGTATGAGGAGTATGAGTGAGTGAGTGAGTGAGTGAGTGAGTGAGTGAGTGAGTGAGAAACAGTTCGGCGCAGGGAGAGAAAAGAGGGAGAGAAGGACAAATAAACAGGCTCTTACCACTTTCTTTAGTTTTATCAAGATTATTTTCTGCTTTCAATAAATTTGGAACTCCTCGGAGCAGACCTGAACCTTGATTGATGCTTGCCATATCAACGGCCTGGGATTCTGTGCGATGATCAGGTATCAACATTAGGAAAGTAAAATGAAATATATTCAGGTTCAGTACTACTTATGGAGGGCACAAAAATTTAGCAGCGGCTTAGCGGGGCTATGCCAGGATACACGTAGCGTGAATTAAGGTTCAGCTGGTTATTCGTAGCGTTGCTGGTTGTCTAGGATTAGCTCTATTATCATACTGCTTTCTAAATGACACGCGCATGGTATACGCATTATGTTACACATGTATATTTACCAAGCGGCTCCGGTGCCACGTCACCAATCGCCGCAGAGCAAAAATGGTAAAACAGGCACACGCCGGTTTTGCTGCGACGCAAGGGCCATCCGTTCCACACCCGGGCACCCCTCGCATGATCATTGCAAAGACCGGGCCGCCACGTGCGGAACGGGATTAGCCGAAGAGGCTGGACGGCTGGGGTGTGGTAGCACAAGCGCACGCCGGTGTTGCTGCGACACACGAGCCATCGGTTTCACATCCGGCAACCCCTTGAATGATCATCAAATGCGCCGCGCTGCCAAGTGCCAGGCTTGTGCAGCACGACTCTCCAGGAGCAACGCGAAACTGCTCACCCTCGGCCACTGTAGCTAACGCTAGAAAAACGTGGTTATAAAACGGTTTGTTTCATTGTTTTTTACCGACACCTTCATTTATTTATAGTTCTTTCTGTTTGAATCACCGTAAGCGGTAGTGCTCAATACAAAAACTGTTCGAAAAATGTAGGAAACATGAATAAGACTGTGAAACGAAACTTTTTGAACGAATTTCCGTGGGGCTAGCCTGAACATATACAAGTAAACCTGGTTTCTAAAGGAGTAGTATGCAGTTGTACTCTGTTTATAGTAACATCAACTAATGCGTTAGATATATACCTCGGTAATATATTACTGTACAAACCCGGACGATGGACATATTACTTTTTAGTAATGAGACCAGTCTATGTGCGAAAGGAAGACACAGATGTAAGTTACCATGCCTGAAAGTGGACAGTGCAAAATACTTGGGAACAGAATCCTTGCAAACGTTCAGTGCATATTCCCACTGCAGCGCAGAATCCATCCGAAAACAGACAAAACTGGCACTAGTGCAGCTATGACCTTCTAAGGAACAAACCTTCTTGTGACAAACAACGTACAAAACGTTCACGTTGATAACACAACTCAAACTGAACTGATAGTACAATGCGGCTAGTGAAACCCCTGGGGTACGTTGCTGTCCTTTGGGCCTCATACAAGGTGCCTGTTTGTCATTTCTAACAGCTTGATAATGTCTCACCTGGCCAAAAATTGGCCTGAAAATGCTCGGTCCATTTTTAAGGCATTTTAAGCCACCATTTAAGCCACTGTGTTTTTTCATCGTAGGTGACCCCTCATCCGTATACTTCTGTTAATGAGATCCCCTGGTTTCCGCTACTTTCTCTTTGCGTGTGAGAGCCCTTGTGCAGCAGATAGCGGCTACTTTTAGCGAGAACTCGATGTCCTATTATTCACGCAGTCCCACCAAAGAACATGTGACACACATTTTGACCACTTTCTTGCGGAAATTGTGAAACAAAACGCTCAAAAAGAACCGAGACGGCGTCATCTTTACGGCTACAATGCAAGCACCCTTACCCCACTTTTTATATGAACAGATTCCTGTAAGGCTGCTTACGTCTTGTCCTTAGATGTACACGGCACACGTTTTACCAACACAAACTATTATGGCTTGATTGATTGTACTGCTTAACGTGCCGACACAATACCAGCTACGAGGCGCGCGATAGTGGAGAGCTCCGGATTCATTTTGACCCCTTGGCGACTTTTAACGTGCTCTGAAATCTCTTACACATGTGTATTTTGCTTATCGCTTCCATCAGAAAGGCGGCCGTCATGGCCGGGAATCGAACCCGCATCCTCAAGTTCAGCAGCACAACGCCTTAGCCACTGAACCACCGTGGCGGTGCAAAACATTACTTAAAAGAGCATTCTTTTTCAGGTTGTCGAGCCACAAAGATTACAGATTGGGTTAGGGTTCGAGCTCGATTGAATTTATTTCGTTCAGGATCAGCTTTCGTTGAAGTAAATCATGTTGTGAACTTAACCGTAATGCCACCGAGGCATGACAACCTGCCTTCTAAGCACTATTCTGCATCAAAGACGAAACCGATTGGAGGCTAAGATGTCGCACGCCCCCAGATTGTAGACCGAGGAGACCACGTACTGTGGAAAAGAGAAAAAGCTCCCCTTAAGATTACGGGGAGCTACTGCAGTAGGACAAAAGGATGAATTTCAAAAACCAAGCAAAAGAACTATAGTACCACAAATACACGAACGGCAAAACTCACCGGTAGGCCACGAAAGGCAAAAGTCACCAAAACACATTTTGCTCAGCGTGTGCCATGCCCACGTCTGGTCAGAGAGTTAGCATGTGCGTGGGTAGTTTGGGACGTAAGGGGAAACCGCAGCCCTATTCTGCGAGACGGTGGTACGCAAAAGGAAGAGCGCGGCACCGCAGCCATTGTATAAAACTATTTGCCCGATTGTCTTTTGGTTAATTTTTTTCCGTGATTTTACTTTAATGTCGTGTGTGAGTTGAGTTGGTGTTTAGAATAGCATATACTGCGATCGTTATATCATGTTCTTTTGGGGACATTTAAGGTGCGTTTATTAAGACTAGATATTGCCACGATGACGTGGCATTGGGGGGCCCACGCTTTCATCACGCTGCTGCCACCACCAAGCGGATGCACGGCTTTATGAGGGATGGCTCGGACTGGTTCTCTGTGTTCTTCGTTTCTCCTGGCTTCGGCTGCTAGCTGTTCTGATCGCCGCTCTTCAATCAATAAAGCCCATTCCATCTGAAGTTGGCTGTGTGACGTTACATTTGGGTGGAGCGTGCTGGGTAGCTGTCCATGCACTTTGATCCAGACGATTTCGTCCCCACTGGATCGGCCTCGGTGGACACAACAGCCGCGCACAAAACTACCCGCCACCTGCGTGGTCTTCAGCCTCAGTTCGGTCGCCTTGCAACGCCTACCAGGGCCACCCCCAGCAGCATCGTGATGATTTCAACGGCGAGCCGGTGACGATTTCAACGGTGGTGCTCCATGCCCTCTGCATTCCTATACCATTCTGCGGTGAGAGGCTTGAGGACGCCAAATATTGGATGGACAGCTTCGAACGTGTTGCGCCGTTAAACGAGTAGAACGAGGTGCGGAAGCTCAAGCATGAGTATTTTGATCTCGAAGAGAATACCGGGAACGGGTTCGAAAGCCATGAAGCTTCTATAGAAAAGCGGCCAGAATTTCGGCGGAAGCTGCTCGCCACCTACGGTGACAGCGAGCGGAAAGTGAAGCCATATCTCGCGCTCTAGGTGTGAGTACAGGAACTAAATGAGTCGGTTGCCATGTTTGTTGAGGATATGTGTCGGCTATTCAGGTGAGCCGATCCTAACGTGTCCGAAGAAAGGAAGGTGGAGAATTTATTGCGCAGCGTAAAGGAACAGCTGCTTGCGGTTCTTGTGCGTGATCCACCTAGCACTGTACCCGACTTCGACCGGGAAGGGAGCATGATGGAGCACGCACGGCATCAACGCCTTCGCCAGTATGATCAGCAAACTGTCCCGGCGACTACGAACTGCAATTCGCTGTCCACGGGTAATTGCAGCACAGCAGATCTATGAGAGATTATCAGAAGCATCGTGTGGGAGGAGCTGCAGAAGCGCCACTTCGCCGGTCACCAGTCAAACATCATCGCCGTTTCCGACATTACCCGCCACGAGATTCGGCAGGTGATGCAAACGTCTACTTCCTCGCAGTTCACCCCTACTCTGTATTATGAAGCATACCCCCACGTCATAGCGTACAGTGATATGCCACGCCCAACTGCCCCCACGGTCCGGCACATGGCCGCCATTTCAGCGGTATTCCGATGGTGCTCCGCGAACTGAACCCGTCCTTTACGTAAGGAAGGCTACCATTCGGCGCACGGCGGTAAACAGGCCTTTATGTTATCACTGCGGAGAAGCTGGACATGTTCATCGCCATTACACTTTATCGCAAGAAGGGCCCATGGTGGTTTTGACCAGATGCTCCATGACTGCGCTACGGTGAACGTCCCCACGACATCCAAGATTACCTGGCCGCGCACCTACGCCCTTCATCACCCGCACAACGACGTGAGTCCCGGTCGCCCTCACCCCGATGCTCCACGTCACCTAGACATCCATTCTCTTCGAGGACTTGCGGCCGGACCCCCAGTCTAACCGGGGAAACTAAAGACGGTGCCCTCCCAAGGTGGCAACGCCGCCGCTCAGAAAGATCAACATCCTCCACGAACCTCACGAACCCACTCACAACTTGACTCGACATTAACGATCCATACCGAAGACCTGATCTGAATCTGTTCAGAATACGACTCGACCTCAGCGCCCCCCCCCCTTCCCCCCGATGACTTCACCCCACCAGCTCCGTCGACGCGCTATCACGACAGTAAAATAGTTTCGGCCGATATTGCGGTTATGTTCGATAGTCATCTCTAACGGCTTTCGTGGATACCGGTTCCGATTTCTCCGTAATCAGTACCGAGCTAGCCACCAAACTGAAGAAAGTAACACCATGGCACGGTCCACCGATCCGTACGGCCGGCGGTCATCTGTTAATGTCGGTCGGCATATGTACCCCCAAAATCTAGATGCGTGGCGTACATTTCCCTTGCTGCTTCCTAGTGCTGCGGGAATGTTCCAAGCAGCTAATATTAGGATTAGACTTCCTTCATGAGTAGGGAGCGATTATTGATCTTCGCGAGCTACTCCTGACGTTCTCGACACAGGCAGCTGTTCGAAACCTGGAGGAACAACCCAAAGCGGCGTTACGCATTTGCGACGAGTACGTAACAGTACTGCTACAAGCTAGCCTGTTTGTCACAGTAAAATGTGAAAGCGACGCCACCGGCGGGATCGCTGAATGCAACGTGTCCCTATTACTAGACAGGCAAGTTTGCGTAGCTCGAGGAATTGTGGTGTTCTGCGACCACCGGACAAAATTCTGATAACCAACTCCGTTAGCGCAGACAAACGCCGAGTGAAAAAGACTGCCGTAGCTCACCTGAGCGAAGTGTATGACTGTACAGAACAACGTTCGTTCTTCGCGATAAAGATAAGTGTTCAACACCACACCTCAACAACGGGAACCCCTCAGGCCGCCTTTCAATTAGGCATTAATGTTGAGGTTAACCCGCGCCTATCAGCAGACCAAAAGCGCCGACTCCACAGCATCATCGCTTCTTTGCTGACTGATTTGCTCATGCGCCGAAGGTCCGGCAGACAGCAGTCCCAAAGCACCGCATTGTGACAGAGGAAGAGGAAAGACCTGTTCGTCAACATCCGTACAGCGTCTATCGGAAAGAGAAGATGCAATACTTCGCTAGGTCAAATAAATGTTGTGAGACGCCGTTATACAACCATCGACGAGTCCATTGGCGCCACCCGTGGTTCTGATGGCTAAAAAAGCTGGCACCCCCGCACGGGGCACCTTGAGTAATCTTGGTGACGGTGAGTGGCGACACCGCGTACCCCGAGCCCCCCCATACTTAAGCTCTCACCTACCGTGGCTAGAAGTTGAAAGGTGAAGGGTTAGAAGCCGTGAACGGTGGCCGTCGGAGCTTTGGTCAAGCTCCCGCAGATGGGCTCACCAGGCAGGGAGCTCCGGGACCTCTTTGACTACCAGGGTAAGGTCAAAGGAGAAAGTACCCCCGTCTCCCTGCTTTCCAATGTATCATATGGCATTTTCCAAACCCCCCCCCCCCAAACGTGATCGGCCCCCGAAAAGGGGCCGCACCGAAGTTTCTTTCCTCCTTTGCAATCGATCTCTCTCCCAAAGCCTGATAATTTCTCGCGTTTTGTTTTTGATCATGGAATCTGCTGAAAAGACAAAGCCCATCACTTCCCAGTCTGTGTTTCCAATCTCCAAGTTTCTTGAAAGCCTTATCGGAAAGTCGTAGAAGGCTAAGAAACTCACAACGGGAGAAGTTTTGATAGAAGTAGAAAACAAACAACAATCCTCTAACCTCCTCAAGCAAACGCTCATGGTAGATGTTGACATCAAGATCACTCCCCATCGCAGCCTCAATAGCTGCCAGGGCGTGATCTCTGATCGGGATCTAATGAATGAGACTGAAGCAGATCTGCTCGAGGGCCTCCGAGATCAGGGCGTGACAGCAGTGAGGCGAATCACCATACGCCGAAATGATGAAATAATTCCTACCAAGCACATAATCTTGACACTTGACCGTTCAAGACCTTCCTGAGTCGGTCAACGCAGGTTTCTTGAGATGTCCAATCCGACCTTACGTGCCGAACCCACGCCGCTGTTTCGAGTGTCAGTGGTTTGGGCACGACACAACGTCTTGTCATGGTAAATTTACGTGCTCAAAATGTGCAGCATATGATCATCTAACAGACAACTGTAAATCCCAGAACTTCGCCTGTACGAACTGCCAGGGACCACACACTGCCTATTCTAGGAGCTGTGAAAAGTTCAAACAAGAAAACAGATCATTTCCTTGAAAGTCAACGAAAACATCACCTTCCCAGAGGCGCGGAAGAGGTTCGCCTCCTTCCCTCTGCGCAGGTACGCCGACGCAGCTCGCCCGGGGGCGGAGCGGCGTCTGGTTTCGGCGGGGACCCAGTACCGCGAGTCGGACTTGGTCCCGCCCCCACGCCCCCCTGGGTTGGCTATGGCAGCCCAACCCGCCTCCGTAGCACTCGCTCACCCAGCAGCGGCTGTGGTGGCAGCAACGTTTGTTGGGGATGCCGCTGCATCCACTGCTTCCTCTCCACCGGCCCAAAGCACACGCAAGGGCACGGAGTTAGAGGCGGAGGCAGTCGCAGCGCCCCCGTCCCCGACCTCACTGCCTGTGCCATCTGTGGTGCTCCCCACGCCTTCGGCACAGGCAGCGCAGGCAAAGAACACCCGAAAGGGTACCACGTCAAGGGGGCCCAGTCCGCTGGGCACCCCTTTGCCTTCAGATGACGACATGGACGTCGAGACCTTCCGGCTTTCATCGCAGCGGAAGGAACGCGCTGCAACGTCCAGGTCAGTAGAGAAGGCCAGAAAACCCCTTCCAAGAGTCCAAGCCCCGAAAGACCCTACATATATAGTCACACTCCAGTAGCTCCGAACACATTATAGTGGGAAGAGAAAACATAATACAATGGAACTGCAGATGCCTTCTGAATAATCTTGACGATATATACGAATACTGCATGATTATCAGCCATGTGTAATGTGTGTTCAGAAACACATTTGAATTCTAAACACACAAATTTCTTAAACAGGTACTTGATATACAGAAAGGACAGGGATGGCTGCACACACTCTTCTGGCGGTGTGGCCATAATTGCCCGGAAATCGTTAGCCGGCCACCCTGTCACTGTCCTTGAGGCTGTAGCAATTAGAACAATAATATTTAATAGGTTGATAACGGTATGCTCCATATACATTCCTCCTGATGTTTCACTTTCGAGCTCTGACATCGAGGCGCTAGTTCACCAGCTGCCCGAACCGTACATCCTTACAGGCGACTTTAATGCTCACAACTCTGTTTGGGGCTCTTCTCGCACGGATGCCCGAGGTCGCCTGATAGAGAAATTCCTGACATCATCAGGAGCATGCCTTTTCAACAATAAACAGCCTACATACCATAAGATAGGACACAACACATACTCATATCTTGACTTGGCGATTGGCTCCGCAGTTCTCTTTCCTCTTCTCGAGTGGGGTGTGGGCACTGACACATACGGTAGTGACCTCTTCCCCACCTCACTAACGTATATAGGTAAAGGCCCTTGCAGTCCATCTTCCCAAAACAGGTTCAATGAAGCAAGATCTAACTGGAATACATTTACAGAGACATCCAAACTACACCACACATCTATAGGACACCCACAGGTTGAAGAAGCTACCCAACTGCTCACGGTGCACATCCTCGACGCCGCCGAAAGGTCCATTCCCCACGCTGCTGGCGCCCCGCGCAACCAGCGGAGGCCGTGGTGGAATGAGGACTGTAGGCGGGCGCGAGAGGCCCAGAAACACAAGGCGTGGGGTATCCTTCGTCGGTACCCCACGTCGGGAAACCTCCTCTTGTTCAAACGGACCAAGGCGTTAGGAAAACGTGTGCGCCGTGAGGCAAAACGAGAGAGTTGGCACTCCTTCTTGACATCCATAAACTCGTACACAGACACACACAAAGTATGGACACACATACGCAAGCTCAAAGGACAACAGACACACAGCCTGCCCCTTGTTAGTACAACAGGAGACACACTGGAAGACAAGGCCAACACACTTGCACAACACTTCGAACACGTGTCCAATTCAGCACACTACACAAACACTTTCATGAAATACAAAACATCTGCGGAGAAGAAGTCAGTTTTGATAGCAACAAGTCACACACTTCTTACAACTCTCCTTTTTCAATTAATGAGCTGAAGGCAGCCCTGGCAACATGTAAGCCTTCAGCCTCAGGTGGAGACCAAATCACATACACCATGATACAACACCTACACTCAGACACCCTTGAAACACTTTTACATCTATTCAATAACATATGGCTTTCGGGGCACATTCCTCACTCTTGGAGGGAGGCCATAGTAGTGGCTTACCTCTCCCACTAGCTATCGGCCCATCGCCCTTACAAGCTGCCTGTGCAAGCTCCTCGAGAAGATGATAAACAGGAGACTTGTGTACTTTCTTGAGTACAGCGGTCTTCTCGAGGGCTGCCAGGCAGGCTTCAGGGCGGGGTGATCTACAAAGGACAAACGTGTCGCCCTTGAATCATACATAAAGGACGCTTTCATTCACAAACAGTTTTGCACAACGGTGTTTTTTTACCTTGAGAAGGCATATGACACCGCCTGGCGCTACGGGATCCTCAGTGACCTGAAGTCATTTGGTCTCTCAGGGAACATGATGAACATTCTTGCTAGTTATTTGTCCGAAAGAACTTTTCGTGTGAGAGTTGGTAGCGCACTCTCAAGGATTCATGTACAAGAAAACGGCGTTCCGCAAGGTGGACTTTTAAGCTGTACTCTTTTCATAGTTAAAACAAGCTCCCTTGGGAAGGCATTGCCACGTACAATTTCTTATTCCATGTATGTAGACGACGTCCAGTTATCTTTTAAATCATGCAATATATCCATCTGTGAGCGTCAAGTCCAGCTTACTGTCAAAAAACTTGCCAGCTGGGCAGGCAAGAATGGGTTTCAACTTAATCCAGAAAAAAGCACCTGTGTTGTCTTCTCCAGTAAGCGTGGGACCCATCCGGACCCAGACATTACACTTAATGGCGTTTCGCTTCCTGTGGGGAAGGAACACATGTTTTTAGGAGTGGTGTTGGATGAAAAAGTTACATTCAGCCCTCACAATAAGCAATTGAAACATAAATGTCTAAAGGCTCTCAACAATCTTAAAATCTTGTCACACCAGTCCTATGGAACGGACAAGCAACTCCTCTTACGTATTTTCACAAGCCTAGTGCGGTCCCGATTGGACTATGTAAGCGTAATTTATGGGTCTGCAACAAAAACTGCACTGTAAATGCTCGACCCAGTGCTGCATCTGGGTCTTCACCTTGCATGTGGTGGCTCTTAGCACTAGCCCAGTCGAGAGCGTCTATGCCGAGTGTGATAAATGTTCCCCATATCACCAGAGGATTTACATGGATTTGTTGTATGCCTCGAAAATCATGGCCCTGACTAACCACCCTTTTAATTCCACCATTAATAACACATCCTCACAACTGTTCTTAAATCATCCATCCATCTCTCTGCCCTTTTCACTTAGGGTAAGAGAGGAAGCCTCTGATCATGAGGTACCCTTTTTAGACATTCACAAGACACCCATCACTGATTTTATACCACCATGGAATCTGCGCCCTGTGCTCCGTGACCTGTCTTTTACGCATCTTGGTAAGAACAGGGCACCAAGAATTGCGATTCAGCAGCATTTTTTGTATCTGCAGGATAAATACAGGGCTGCAGAGTTTTTCACTGATGCTTCCAAAACGTTCACTGCGGTGTCTTTTGCTGCTGATGGACCCAATTTTGAAGGAGGTAGAACCATGAATGCAAGGGCAAGTATTTTTTCGGCAGAAACATATGGCATCTTTCTGGCTGCAGATCACATAGTTGAACATAATATTCTTAATCTATCATCTATACAGATTCGCTGAGCGTCGTCCGGGCATTATCATCCGGAAAGTCATCGAAAACCCATGTAGTTAACCTTCTCTTGAAATCAATTATGCTGGCGTATTCTTCAAACCTTGAGGTGACTGTGTGTTGGGTGCCAGGCCACTCTGGCATCGGCGGAAATGAACTGGCGGATGAAATGGCCGCCAATGCTGCACTCCGAAACACAGTAAACAGAACAACACTTCCTTACACAGATTTCAAGCCACACATAATACAGCCACTCGTTAAAACGTGGCAAGCAGACTGGAGCGAACAGACAGACAACAAACTACACGTCATAAAACCACACTTGGGCAATACACTACTGACTCACACAACAGGCACATTGAAGTTACCTTAGCTAGATTACGGATAGGCCATACACGTGTTACGCATTCGCACCTGCTCACGGGATCTCCAAGACCCCTGTGTAGCAGGTGCGGGGAGGGCCTGTCTGTGGTCCACATACTCATACAATGCAAGGCACTTGACACAACACGACAAAAACACTTCAGAGAACTCTACAAACAACATATTCCCCTACACCCATCGTTGTTTCTTGGTGACGATGCCATGGTTTCTGTGAAATGCGTGTTTAAGTATTTGTCAGACGTGAAGTTTTTAAACCTCATTTCTTATCATGCATAATCAAATCTGGCCCTATACACCAGCCTTCACCATTATCTTTTTTTTTATCTTACAATATCCCGTTTACACGTTTTATACCTACCATTTGTGGTAATCACTTCTTTTCATTAAATAACTTCTCTGGCGCTCTTTGCCCTCGTTGGCCTTGCGCCATAAAACACCAACCATCATCATCAAAAAAGAAGGCACTCTCCGGTTTTGCGTGGACTACAGGAGGTTAAACAAAAATACGAAGACGTTTACCCTTTGCATCGGATTAACGACTCCTTACACCGACTGCACCATGCCAGGTACTTCTTCATCGACTTACGCAGCGGGTATTGGCAGACCGAAGTGGATGAGCGCAACCGCAAAAAGACTGCCTTTATCACCTCAGGTGGGTTACACGAGCTCGAGGTGCTCCCGTTCGGTCTTTGCTCTGCCCCTGCGACCTTTCAAATAATGATGGACAGTGTACTGTCGGACCTGAAATAGCAGCCCTGCCTAGTTTACCTGGATGACGCTGTTATTTTTTTCCCGGACCTTCTACGTAAATCACGATCGCCTGCATGCCTTGTTGAACGCGATCCCTTCATCGGGACGGTCGCTCAAACTAAAAAATGTCACTTCGCGTTGCAACAGCTCAAGTTTCTCGGCAACGTGGTTAGTCCTGAAGGTGTCTGCCCCGACCCTGACAAGACGGCAGTGGTGAGCGCATTCCCGACGCCCGCTGAGAAGCGCGGTGGGCCATTTTGTGGGCCTCTGTGCTTACTAGCGGCGCTTCGTGGCTAATTTCTCCAAGTTATCCCAGCCCCTCACTCGCCTGACAAAGGACGACGTGCCTTTTGTTTGGGGCCCTAAGCAGACCAAACTTGTCGATGAGCTGAAGGCGCGCCTGCTAAGTACCCTAATTTAGGACAATTTGACGAAGACGGCGACACAGAACTTCACACCGATGCCAGTAACGACGGTCTCGGTGCAGCCTATTACAGTGGCAGGATGGTGCTGAACGCGTCATTGATTACGCAAGTCGCCCGTTATCACGCGCGAGGCAAACTATTCAACGACAGAAAAAGAGTGCTTGGCCGTGATATGGGAAGTCACAAAATTCCTGCCGCACTTATACGGGAGGTCGTTTCAAGTTGTCAGTGACCACCAGTCTGTGTTGGCTTGCCAACCAAAACGAACCGTCAGGACGTCGCGCGCGGTGGAGCCTGGGGCGCAAAGAGTTTGACGTGACGGTCGTATATAATACCCGGAAGACGCCACACCGACCCTGATTGCCTATCACGAGCCCCCCTTGAGCGAGTTACTGCTGACCAGGAAGACGATGCACCCTTTCGCGGAGCGTTGGGACCATCAGTCCTCTCTTGCTAAAATTGTGGTGGCAGTAGTACACATCAAAAAGCACTGCGGCAGACAGCCAATGCCGCTGTTAAAGCGAGCAGACGTGATTACTGAGATTGTTATGGTGCGCTAATAACGGTGAAGGTAGGGTACGGGGATGTATATAAAACGCCGTGTTGTGAAGTTCTGCAGCCGGAGGAAGGCATGGCCTCAAGTTCGGGAAGAAGCACGAGATAATGGTGCATTCTTGAACCTCCACGATTATTTTTTTTTAAATTACCCTTTTCTCGCTGTTAAACATCGCGTTGTCTTTTTTGCGGGTCTTCTCCTCCGAGCAGCTGCAGGGGTGAGCATGTGAACGCTACACTGCTCCCAGCACGCGTGCTCCTGAATTATAAACAATCGAATACCGTTGCAGCAAAAAAGCTTTATAAAAAGGTGCAAGGGACGAACAGACTTTATGGGTATCTAATCATACCGGGGTGCAGGTTTACGAAACAGCAAACCAACCCGCCAGCGTAATCACCCTCCGGGATCCTTGCAGCAGCGTTTTACCCCAAAGAGATCCTATCTCAGCGAAATTAGTCACACTAAAAGATCTACGACAGAAGATGCAAGCTTATCCTAAACACGCACACAGACACGCACGCTCGCGCTCACGCACGTAAGCACGCGGGCACGCACAAACACACAGAAACAACATACACACCCAAACACACACACACACGCATGCACGCACGGGTGCACGCCCGCACGCAAACTCGCGCGCACGCACGCACACACACGCACAAACGCGTACAGGTGCACACACGCACACACGCGCGCACGCGCACCTTCTTTGAGCTTCCCTCGAGCTTTCTTCGAGCACTTAAGGGACGCTGTCGCGAGGAAGGCCAACAAGCCATCAGAAATGGATAAACCCAGGCCACACAGAAATACGACGCCGAATATAAAGCCGCGACTTGTGACCATAGTGTCTCCTGAACAAAGTAGACCTGTACGGTCAAGAAATAATGAAATAAAGCTTGCAATCATTCTTTCATTAGGTCCAGGCGCTAAACTAAAATTTTTATGCAAAAACTACATTTATCTACATTGGGCAACTGATGACCCAAATCAATCATTGGACCCGACGAAGATTGGCGGAGCCACCGCAGCGAAGTACCGCTTGCTTACCTTCCGGGGTCGAGGTACAAGTCAGTTCTTAGCCGGTGCATATTCGGATAATGCTTCACCCACCCTATTGACTTGAACCACACTACAGTTATGGGCGCAGATATTCGAAGTAGCGAAATATGTCCAAGAGCTTGCTTCTCATATATGAGTTATTTAATTGAAATTCATTTGAGGACGCCGTGCTTCCAAAGCAAAAGTTGAATCTTAAAACCATGCATTTTTAAATAATATTTCTCTCTCTTATTGATTGCAAACCTAGCAAGTAAGCTAACACAAGCTTACAATTTAAAACAAAACGCGCAAGTTGTTTTTACTTACAGTTGTTAAAAACATAAAACATAAAAAAAAATCTTTAAAATGTGCTATACATACCTTATGCATGTGTCGACGTACATTAAAAAATTTTTACTAAAAACGTTTTCAACCTAAATTTTGGTTTATACTATGGTACTTTTTTAACCCTAGACAATGACAGTATCCACTTGAATTGCTTGGTTAAAGTATTACGTGGGGCGAGTTTTGGACTTGTAGGTTGCTTGCTGTACCCAAGTCGAGCAAGAGGGCGTCGCGTGGTAACGCACTCGTTCGCGGCGTACCCAAGAGTCTGCGAAAGCCAAGCGGTTTATATACTCATAAGCGTTAGAAACTAGTGAACCGCTTTCGCTTGTCCTAATCTCCCCGTTGTTTAGCGCAGAAAAACTATACGTACATTTGAGGGAAAATATACATAACTAACCGGCAGCGCCGGCATTCCTTTGGTTAAGAAGGCCCTTGGGGACAGTTTTTACGGTAGTAAGGGGGGTGCGGGGCGGGAGGAAGTGGCATTGCAACGTCCGCACGTGCGGGAGGAAAAGCACAAAGACCACAGAACTCCCGCTGGCACAGTTTCGGACAGGGCGTGCGCGAGCACTCCGAAGAAAAGAAATTTTAAATTCTTTGAGTGGTATCAGTAAGCGAATAACGGCGCTACAGCCCGTTATGCCGAATCACTGCTCTGCACTTGCGACAGCTTAAACATTGAGTGGAACGGCTTCAATTTCTTTATCCCTGTTTAACAGAACTATCGAATAATGCTGTAGTACCGCCCAGACGGAACAAAAATTGAACTGCAGCTGCCAGGAAAACTGCGCTGAAGAGAAACGCAGAAAACGCGTCGAGAGCGGTATGTCTTGATTTTCTCCCAACCGGGGGTGTCGTTTCGCCTTCCATAGGAGTCGCGTTCCGGAAGGGTTTTGTCATCTTGCTGCTTGACACGATTTGCTTCATGATCCGTTTCATCTGCGGCATTCGAATTTCTTCGATTAGTGTTCAACGGGATTTGACGCTCTTAATGGAAGGCTTCGCTCTAAAGAATGCCGTTCGCTTAAAGGTATGAGAGAGAGAGAGAGAGAGAGAAGCCTTCAATTACTAATGGGGCGGTAGTCCTACTGGGAAAAGGAGGTTAAAGAAACGGATAAGATGAGGTGGGGTACGATTATTTGGGCCGTTGCTTTTGGGGGTCATCATGGGAACAGAGGAGAGGAGCCTTCATTCTAAAAACTGCTCGAGCAAGACCACGGAATGCCTTTAATAGCGTGCTTAGGTGAAAAGCAGGAGTTTACACAATCCTCGGGGGCTTTATATCTGAATTTTGGTGACCCGACCAGATAAAGTGTATGGAAATCTAACAATCAACATCTCGGTATATTTGCACAAGTAACAATTGCAGAAATGAGGCAAGCTACATTCATTCGAAATACCGGTGCGCTTCGTGCAAAAGCACCCCGGTCTCTTATTCGATATCCCAAAAGGCCTGTACACTGAAAATACTGGCGCTAGCGTCGTCAGCGGGGAAATTTCACCTGTATTTTTTTTTTGCTTGTAGCCAGCAAACTGGCCAGCAAATGTAGCTATGAACGCGGGCGTCCGCGCCAGTCGAGTCAGAGTCGTTTCATCGGAGCCATCCGAAGTGAAGAAGGCGCAAAGATAGTAAGTGGGAGGCAGATTGCATCTCCCTCAATTCGCTGGCAGGATTTGGCATCGAAAAATTGCACTGGACGAAGAGTATCATCGCGCCGATTGGCGGTGCTGCACAGCCGCTCCTGCTCTTCTCGGAACTAAAGAGCGTGCCCGGGCACACAATGGCGCCATATTCGTTTCGAACGTATCGACGTTGTGCAAACGACATATTGTGTTCGGCAGTGATAGCAAAGTCATTGCGCCAGCTGTGGGGGAATTGGGATGCATCTGCGCCTTGTTGTAAGGTATCTAAACCCTGTCGGGTCGCCAAAAAGCGCCAGAGAAAGATTAAAATTTGTGAGCGAATCTTTAGTGTTCTCACTGGTGGTGTCTCTAACGCCAAAACGGCAAAGTGAAAGAAGAAACGTTTCCGGAGGCCGGACTCGCACCCGGGCCCCTCGCATAATGACGCCGGCGACTACGCGATTCCCTCAATTTGGCAAGGTGGAAGCGGTTTAGAAAGCTTAGACGACAACTAAAGAATTCTTCACGGGAAAACTTCGCACTCAACCGTCATGGTCGTTTCACGGAAGTGGGCATAAATTTTCAGTAAAGCGAACGGTATCCAAGTGGGTGCGCTTCAAAATCTATTGGATTCAAAAATCTAATTCATTTCCCCATTCACCGTTGGGTCTACTGTAAAGCTCTCACCATCTTCATAGATGAACCGCACGTGTGCGAAACCGAGTTCCAACGGTGTCGAAGCCGTTACTGGATAGTCTGCGAAAAAGGACGGTTTTCGATAAGACACTACACGCGTCGATCCCGAAGGAATGCAACAGTATACAATTCTGTCATAAACCACGTATTTTTGTACCTCCACATCGTTCGTACATACGTGTACTTTTTAGGTCAAAAAGTTCGTATGCGTTTGTTCTTCGTTTACGAATTTCGTCCTCGAATTTGTAATGATCGACTGGACGCACTTTCAGCGAATGTTTTGACGCACCTTTGGCGCAGTTGTGATGTGACGAAGCTGTTGCGCTGCTTTCAACTTTCTTTATGATGGAATGGAAAAGTTTTTAGTAGCAGGTAATTAGCAGAGTGGTGTCCTCATTTTAGTGAGTGAGGGATTCTGGTACGCTCATTTTGTTGGCAACGGCATAGTGTTACATATTATTGTATTCTAAACGGAAATCTGGCGCCACTGTCTAGGTGAGCGGGCTTCATTGAGCGTTCCTTCATTTACTGAGGAGGGAGGTTCCACCTGTCATTTGCGTGGCTAATAAACAGGCTAACAATTTGCCTCTGGCGGCAAAAGAGCAACAATTTTACCAAAAATCGTGATTTAAAATGTGGTGAGTAAATAAACAGTTTTAGTTTTACGTACGTTGTAACTATACGTGCTTGGATCTTTAATGAGTGACCATTGCACATTTCAGAAGGAAAGGGCCTGCGTGAGTCTTGCGGACGCACGGGAGATCCAAATGTTAATTTTGCATTTCTTAGGTTGCTTTTATACCTACAGTTGACCAACATGGCGGTGCTCTGCCTGCTCACTTCGCAGTCCTAACAGATTCGTCGCTAATCCTTCGATGCGATATCGTGTTGTAAGCTGCTGATTTGACCCTAAAGTTTCCCATTCTTACACTCACATAAACATTCAAGCGCCGAAAGGGTTTTCTTGTATAGATAAAAGGCCGCCTTTGCAGTGGGAAGCCTGACAAATGGCGTTTTTTTTTCATAGCTATGGCTTTACTAGATCACGAGTGGCTACAGCAGTGGCGGTGTCCGTTCGCAGTTGGCGCCACAAGGTATCCCGGCACCTACGCGGCGCGTGGGTTGCGCAAGTGTAACTGTGTCTCAAACAACATGTGCGCGGACTGGGTATACCTCTAACGTTTACGTACGTCAACACAGTACCCACGGGAATCTAAAACTGCCTACAATAAAAATAACGTTGAAAAAATATATTTGCCCAGGATTATATAGAAACCTTATGCAGGTCGAACAAGAAAAGAATGTTACACCTGTTTTTCCGACAGGCTTCAAGAACAAAAGTAAAACATGTCGCTAGACAAGTAACTCTATCGGCAACGGCTCGAGGTTCCACGAGTGGACCTTCGCTTTATCTGTCCGTGGTGACGATGGTGATGATGATAATGGTTTGATTTTTCTGGCGGAAGGCAAACTGGGGCAAAGAGCGCCAAATCACCGGTTAGGTATGTGGAGGAAAGTATAAAACGATGATTTCACTCAATAAGAGCGAAAGGTCAGTTGAAGACATTGGTAGTGGCTGGTGCATAGGGCCAGTGTTGATTATGCATGCTAGGAAATGAGGCCTAAACACTTAACTTCTGACAAATGCTTTAAAACTCTTTTAATGGAAACCCTAGCATCACCACCCAAAAATACCAATGGGTGGAGTGGAATGTGTTGTCTATAGAGTTGGGAAAGGTGTTTGTGTCGAGATGTGTCGAGTTTGTAAACTATGGATAGGGCCTGTTCTAAGCTGCTACACAGGGCTCTTGGAGATCCCGTGACCAGATGCGAGTGCGTAGAATATGTGTGCCCCATCCGTAGCCGAGAAAAGACAACTTCTGTGTATCCGTTGCGTGTGTCAGTAGTATATGATCCCAAGCGTGGTTTTATTATTTATTACGTGTAGTTTGTTTTCTGTCTGTTCACTCCAGTGTGTTTGCCTTGTTTTGCGAAGGTGTTATCTGATGCGTGGCTTGATGTCAGTGTAGGGTACTGTTGTTATGTGAGCCGTGTCTTGCAGTGCAGCACCCGCTTCTATTTTATCCGCAACCCCATTTACAGCGATTGCGAAGTAACCTGGAATCCAGCATATAGATATTTCAAGGTTTGAGGTGTATGCAGATATAATGGCCGAAAAAGCAAGATTACATATTTTTTATATTGCTTCCCAGAGGCCAAAGCACTTAAGCACTGAGGGAGTCCGTGTACACAACAGAATTTAGTATTTGGTGTTGAATAATGGGTTGTAAATTCGATAATATTCCTAATGCTTCTGCCATAAACATACTGTTCTGAACATTCATCGTCTTACAGGCACGAAAGTTGTCTCTGTGCGCAGCACAAGACGCAGCAGTGGTAGTCTTTGATGCGTCACTGTAAAATTCTGCGCAGCGATGCTTGTCCTGTAAAAACAAGACATGTTGCAGAATCGCAATCCTTGGTGCCCTGTTTTTATCCAGTTGCGTAAAAGACACATTACACAACACAGGGTGAACATTCCAAGGTGGTATAAAATTAATGATGGGTGTCCTGTGTGTGTCTTCAAAGGGAACCTTGAGATGAGAAGCTTCCTCTTTCGGCCTATATGAGAAAGGCAAAGAAATAAATGGGTGGTTTAAAAAAAGGTATTGTGTGGATGTATCGTTAAGAGAAGAATTAAAACAAGGGTTAGTCACAGCCATGACCTTTGAGGCATACAGCAAGTCCATGTATGTCCTCTGGTGGTGCACGGACCACTTATTGCTCTTGACGTAGAGGCTCTAGACTGGGCTCGGGCAAAAAGTGCCACATGCAAGGCGAAGCCCTAGATGCAAAACTGGGTCGAGCGATTTAGGTGCTGTTTTCGTGGCTGACGCATACACAATACTCCCATAGTCCGATCGAGACCCCACTAGGCTTGTGAAAATACGTAAGAGTAGTTGATTGTCCGTTCCACAGGACTGGTGAGACAACATTTTAAGAATGTTGAGATCCTTTAGACATTTATGTTTCAATTGTGTAATGTGACGGATTAACCCAAGTTTTTCATCCAACACCACATTTAAAATTGTGTTCCTTCCTCAAAGGAATCAAACTGCCATTAAGCGTAATGGAGAAGACAACACAAATGCTTTTTTCTTGGTCAAGTTTAAAACCGTTCTTGTCTGCCCAGCTGGCATGTTTTTTGACACCGAGCTTGACTTGACGCTCACATATGGACATGTTGCATGATTTAAAACATACTTGGACGTCGTTTAAAGACATTTATTAAGAAATCGTAGATGGCAATGCCTTTCTAAGGGAGTTCATCTTAACTATGATCAGAGTGCGGCTTAGAACTCCACCTTGCGAAACGCTGTTTTCTCGCACATGAACCCTTGAGAGTGCGCTACCAACTGTCACACAAAATGTACTTTCGGACAAATAACTAGCAAGAGTGTTCATCATGTTGCCTGAGACACCAAATGACTTCAGGTCACTGAGGATCCCGTTGTGCCAAGCAGTGTCATAGGCCTTCTCAAGTTCAAAAACCAGCGTTGCGCAAAACTGTTTATGAATAAACGCATCCTTTAGGTAAGAATCGAGCGCGACGAGTTGATCGTTAGTGGATCGCCCTGCCCTAAAGCCTGCCTGGTAGCTCTCGAGAAGACCACTGTACTCAAGAAAGTACACGATCCACTTGTTTATGATCTTCTCGAGGAGCTTGCGCAGGCAACTTGTCACAGCAATGGGCCGACAACTGGCGGGAAAGGAAAGGTCCTTTCTTTCCTTCAGGAAAGCCACTAATATGGCCTCCCGCCAAGAGCGTGGAATGTGCCCCGAAAGCCATATTTTGTTGTATAGATGTAGAAGTGTTTCAAGGGTGTCTGAGTGTTGGAGTTGTGTCATGTTGTATGTGATTTTGTCGGCCCCTAGAGGTGAAGGCTTGCATGTGGTCACCGCGGATTTCACCTCATGAATTGAAAAGAGAGAATTGTAGGAAGTGTGGGACTTGGTGCTATCTCTCAGGGACTTCTTTTCTGCCGATGTTTTGTGTTTCATGAAAGTGTTTGTGTAGTGTGCTGAACTGGACACGTGTTCAAAGTGTTGTGCAATTGTGTTAGCCATGTCTTCGAGTGTGTCCCCTGCTCTGCTAACCAGGGGCAGGCTCTATGCCTGTTTTCCTTTAAGCTTACGTATACAGTTCTCCCTCGTTATAATGAATTCAGCGGGACCATGAAAAATTTTGTTATAAGCGGTATTGTGATATAAGCGACCACTCGAGGAAAGCTAAAGTAGTTGAGATTCAACTGTGCCAGAAGTGCGAAGAATAAATACCCAATGTATTCAGTGAAGCAAAACTTTACTCGGGTGCAAAAAAAGGAGTGCTGCTTTTGGGTTTCATGTTTTTGCCGGGCGCGAGGAACCCCTGCATCAATTGGCCCAAGCAGTGACTGGCATCCGAATGCCTCGCAGACTGCTAAGCGCATGAGTAGGGGAGGCAGTAGCCACTTTTATAGTGGGCAGGTGCGGGCGTCACGGAACGCTACGAGAGTTTCACGCTGGAAAGCACCGCAAATGCCCTGGCTTGAGTCAGAGGTTGTGTTTGTTGAGCTCAAAAAACGATTAACCGCTCATTGTGGGTACACAAAGCAATCATAAAAACTGACCGGTTTTGCACTAGGGGCCTTGCATGATCGCTGGATCATTTTTTACCAATGTGTGCAGCAGTGCAGTCGGCAAAACAAGAGTTTTTCATCGCCCTGCTGCAGACGACACTGCTAATTCTGTTCGAGTGTCGTGTCCACGCTATTGACCAGGGTCTAGGAACAGAGCTCAATCACCCTATCACGCTTTTGGACAGTTTCTCTGAAGTCAGATGGTGAATAGAGCGTCACCGGCTCGAGAAAATCGCCTGGGAATCACCAGCTTGTTACCCTACCATGTTGAGCTCCTGACTCACCGCTGGGTCGCCACCACTCGGTCACGGTTCCGCTCGCCGCACTTCGCTCTATGCAGGTCCAGCTCTTCGTGCGCTTAGAGTAATGCGGTCTAAAATGCATGCTTTTCGGTTAGGACCAGAAGCAATTTCGAATAAAGCGGTATTTCGAGCAAAGCGAGTTCGTTATAACTAGGGATTACTGTATGTGTTCAGACTTTGTGTGTGTCCGTGAATGAATTAATGGATGTCAAGAATGTGTCCCCACTATCTTGTTTTGCCTCACGGCGTACACGTTTTCGTAACACATGGGCCCGTTTGAACAAAATGATGTTACCCGACATAGGGTACCGACGGAGGATCACCCACGCCTTTTTCTGGGCCTCTCGCGCCCGCCTACAGTTCTTATTCAACCACGGCCTCCTCTGGTTGCGCGGGGCACCTGAGGCGTAGGGAATGGACTATTCGGCGGCGTCGAGGATGTGCGCCGTGAGGGGATGGGTAGCGTCTTCAACGTGTAGGTGTCCAATGGATGTGTGGTGTAGTTTGGATGTCTCTGTAAATGTATTCCAGTTAGCTCTTGTTTCATTGGACCTGTTTTGGGAAGATTGACTGTGTGGGCCTTTACCTATATAAGCAAGTAAGGTGGGGAAGTGGTCGCTGTCGTATGGGTCAGTGCCCACACACCACTAGAAAGTGGAAAGAGAACTGCGGAGCCAATAGTCAAGCCCAGATACGAGTGTGTGTTGTGTACCATAATAACGTAAGTGGCTTATTTTTGTTGAAGAGGCATGCTCCTGATTATGTAAGGAATTTCTCTATGAGGCGACCTCGGGCATCCTTAAAGATAATTGTATGCATTAAGCTCGCCTATTAGGATGTATGGTTCGGGTAGCTGGTCGACCAGCGCCTCGAAGTCAGAGTTCGAAAGTGAACTTCAGGAGGAATGTACATGGACCATGCCGTTATCAACCTACTGAATATTATTGTTCCAATTGCTGCAGCCCCAACGACAGTGTTTAGAGTGACAGCGTGGCATGCTAGGGATATCTGGGCGATTATGGCCACACCACCAAAAGAGTGTGTGCAGCTATCCCTGTCGTTTCTGAACACCATGAAACTATTCAAGAAATTTGTGATTGCAATTCAAATGTGTTTCCTGTACACACATTACACTTGCCGGATTAGCATTCAGATCTCGTATAGATAGTCAAGATTATCAGGAAAGCCCCTGCTGTTCAATTGAACAATATTTTCTCTTCCCGTGATGATGTGTTAGTGGTACTGGAGTGCGACAATTTACCTAAGGTCTTTCAGGGTTTGCACTCTTTGGAGGCGCTTTTTAACCTTCTCTGGAGGTTTCGATGGAGGGATCCGATCCTCCCGCTGCGGAGCAGACAGGAAAGGTCCCACACGCATGTCATCATCATATTTGGAAGGGGTACCCGGAGGACCAGAACCCCTGGACTTGGCACCCTTTCCGGTGCCCTTCGTTCAAGGTGCGACCACGGAGGGCTTGAGGAGCACCCCGAGTGGCAGAGGCGGTGCTGCGGGGGAGGGAGCTACTGCGGTTTCCTCCGTCTCCATCTCCTCCGTGCCGTCGCGTGTTCTTCGGACCGGTGGAGAGGAAACAGTGGATGCAGCAGCATCCCCAACGGACGTGGTTGCCACCACAGCCACAGCTGACTGAGCAGACGGTGTGGTGGTGGGTTCGGCTGCTGGAGGCTACCCTATGGGGGGCGGTGGCGGGACCATGTCCGACTCGCGGTACTGGGTCCCCGACGAAACCAGACGCCGCTCCAGCCCCCGGAGAGCCGCGTCGGCGTACCTCCCCTTGGTAAAACAGGCGAACCTAATTCGCGCCTCCGGGACGGTGACGTTTTCCGTAAATTTGATGTTTATGATTTTATTTTCGAGTTTGAATGTCTTGCAGGCTAGGAATATGCGCTGTGTGGTCCTTGGCAGTTCACGCAAAGTAATTGAGTCGAGGGACAGTTATTAGCCGGATGACCTTGTTGCGCGCACTTGGCGCATGTTAGTTGGCCCCGACACGAGTTTGTACCATGCCCGAACTGCTGGCACTTGTAACAGCGCCGCGGATTCGGGTTGTACGCTCGGACGGAGCACCGAATCAATCCTGCATTGATATGGTCCGGAAGAGTTCAACGGTCGAATGTGAGGATGATGTGCCTGGTAGGTATTTCCTTATTATCTCGTCTGATGGACATCCGCCTGACTGCCGTCACAGCCTCAATTCTCGGGCCCTCCAGAAGATAGGCTTTCGTCTCATTTGCCAGATCTGGCTCAGAGATCACGCCCGGCGCGCTGTTGAGGCTGCGGTAGGGCGGGACATTGATGCCCAGATGGGCAATACGGGTCTGGCTGAGGAGATTTGTGGTCTGTTGCTGGGTGGTGACTTATACCAGCACCTCTCCAGTTCTTTGCTTTTTGGCTTTCTAGAGTTTTCGATTATTCCTTCTATGAATTTCGAAATCAGAAACATGGACTTGTTGCTTTCAAAAGATTCGACAGTTAAGAATGGTGGATAATTATCAAGTTTCGGGAGAGTGAAAGTTGGAAGGGGTGGGCATGCAACATCGGTGCAGCCGCTTTTCAGGGACCGGTTAGGTTTACGGGGGGGGGGGGGTTCTGATATATCCATGAGGCATTAGAAAAAAGCAGTGGACGGGGCTAATTTGTGCTGCAGAGCCGATTGAAATTCTAGAGAGAGGAAGTTTTGTTTATTGTTGGCGGCAGTGGTGGCTGAGGGTGTGGTGTTGATATATCGATAAGACATATACAAACTATATAATATGCCTAATACTGGGGGTACTTCCTTCTGCAACCTTACCCTGATAGCATGAGCGGTCCCGGAGCTCCCTGCCTGTTAAAACTGACCGGGAGGCCATCCGCCAGAGCTTGCTTGACCAGGGCTCCGACGGCCCCCGTTTGAGGTTTCTACCCATAACCTTAAAACATATCGCTATGGTTCTATCCAGCTTCTGTTTGGGGGATCGGGATCCGCGGTGTCTCCAACACCGTCACCAAGGTTACTCAAGGTGCCCTGTGCGGATCTTGGTGACGATGCAAGCGCTAAGCCCGCCGAGTACCAGGCCTTTCGTGACCGCTACAAAGAGTCCCCTGTAATCAGATTTCCATGTACCAGAATGGCTATACGTCCAAGGAGGTGACTCCTTGGACAAGAAACCAGAACAGCGAAGTGCGAAATTCACGCAAAGGAAGCCACTCGACCATGGTAATCGTGTTCGTAGAATCTCCCACATTCGCTTACCGCGCGGCGGGTCTGAGAATTATATCAAATGAATTGATGCTGACTATTTCGTCTGATTTCTTTGTTGCGTCTCATGTTACGCGGCGTCTGGCTGAATCTTGCTTTGTTAACTTCCATGGATGTAAAGCGCTCGTTTACGTCTCTATCTTTTGTATGCCGTTGATAGGAGGACTATCGCCTTTCGTCAGTAGGTAGAATTTTTTTCTTAGAACGCCGATGGTTTATTCTACCCTTCGAGAAGGATTAAAGCCAAAGAATAAATGCTCGCAAGCCAAGAACTGCGGTATTCAAATCGCTGGCGTCAGCCTGCGCACGTGACTGTGTTGACAGGTTCTACATCACTTCTATTTTCTTTAATTTCTAGCTGGTCGCGAGTTCGCTCCAATAAACTTTGCTCCTTGGGGAAACCTGCGTCGTCCGTGGGTACGTGACAATACAATTCAAAAATAATGTTTTAATACAGTAGGAAATTGCAGTGCCTGTAATTGAGGACAACAAGGGGTTTCAAAGAACACATAACACACGAGTTCATGAATGGCATGGCTCCGAATTGTTTTTTTCTATGATTCAAAATTCTAGTGCACCTAGATGTATCATCAAGTACACGGATGCTGCAGAAAGCGAAATGTGAAATACCAAGATATTCTCAGGGATGTTTCGTATTAGCCCAGTGGTTTCAGTGCAAAGAGATCGTGAGAACGTGTATTTAGTATGCAGTTTGTATCTTCAACTGCTTGTTATTTCAATAACACCGCCCTTTAAGAAACCATTTTATACACGTACACCACGCATGAAAAGTAAATAAAAAAACGCGCAACGTAAAGGCCGTCGTCAAATTGTTAACGGAAAAACTAAGGTAACAGCGATTTATTTCACCTAAGAAAACCATATTGTATATTTCCACATACAGGCGCTGAAATGTTGTTTCTGAAAACGCACGAAGAAAAATTTCGGGCGCTATATCATATTCGGACTTTGACTACATTTGCTACCCGTGATGCATTGGCCTTCTTAAAGGGGCAGGGAATGTGAGGTCGGCGAATAACCATAGGGAGAGCTTACCCCGCATTTCTGTTGCTTGTGATTAATATTGCACACAGGACGATTAGTGGTAACCGGGTCGGGAAGCCACCTTGCGAACGTGTGGCGGAACCGCGGTGTTTGCGTGGTGTGAATGGGAAAAAAAGTGTGATTCAACATCGTATTTCCATGGCTGCAAACCGGACTTCAAATTCCTTGTTATATGCGGCCCAAAAGTACCCTGTCACTTTTAATCATGTCCAAACGGGCTCAACCACATATATTTTCTATTGTAAGGGTTACGATACAAAGAATATTTGCATGAAATTAACTAGTAGAGACAGTGAGGCAGACCCACAGATTTCGTGGTGTTGATGGAAAGGAGATAGGAAGGAACGGAGAGCTTTAATGAATGTTGAAGGTGTTAGCCCCACTAATGGAAGGGACTGCTACTACAGGCGGCGGTGACCTTAGTGAGGTACCAAAAGGAAAGGAATTACAATGTGGTGAAGAAGCCATGAATAAACAAAAGGGCAAAGGAAAAATAATATTGGGAAGCAACATGTTAAATTTGAAAACTGGACAAAGCACTTACACGGCCGGAAGTCCGGACAACAATTCCCGAACCGAAGCCAATTCAAAGTTTAAATGGCGCCAAGAAGGAAAAAACAGGCAGGGTGTATTAAAAGACTGCTTTGTTTCGATAACAACGGCACGAAATTTGATGCAATTTTCTGTCATATAACGAAATTGATAATGAACTCGGAACATCGCTGGCGCAGGCGTGACAAGGACGAAGAATTACAGACACAAGTGAAGCGCACACTACCAACTGATTTTTTAATCACAACAAAAAACGTTATAAGGAAAAATTCAGACGACGGGACAGGAAGGGGTCATGATTCTCTATATAAATATACACAATATTTGGGATTCCGCATGCGGTTTCCTGCGAGCAGAATACGCAATTCGAGGAGAAAAAGGCTGTATCAGGTGGCCACTGATTGCATTGCTGAAAAAAGAAATGGCATGACAAGACAGTTCGTAAGCAAAGTCATGCGCTATGACAAATCTTATATATATTTTCGTCGAGAATGGTTACCCCATCCTGTGTCATCATCTGAATTTTTACTTATAAGTTGCGTTTGTTGGGATTAAAAAAATCAGTTGGTAGTGTGCGCTTCACTTGTGTGTGTAATATTTCTTCGTTGTCCCTTATAGTGCCAGCAACGTTCCGAGTCAAAAGCCAACTAGCTCCATTCAAAGCTCAAGTTGACAAAGAAATCATGTGAGCAGCGGTGACTCTCCCTCCACTTTCCAGAAACGTTTCTATGACGTTGCAGAATCTTGTTATCTCGATTGTTGGCCACCGAACCCAACCATCGCCAATAACCGGGCTGGTCATTTGTATTTGTCCTCCTAATCAGTTTGCCGGTATCACTTCAAAGGTAACCGGCAGTTGACGTATGATTGTTTTTATGGTTAGGGCTAACCCGCAGTTCCCCCACTAATAATTCTGTTTGTTAGCTTGCCCAAAGTACGTCACTTCTAGCCATATCACGTCATCGTAGCGCGATGACTGAAACATTTTGAGCAGTTCCTGTCGATTCTTGGTTAAAGACACGTCTCTCGAGCTTGGAGTGGAGCAGGGTGAGGCACTGAAGCCTAGTTTATTTAAATGAAACAAACTCTTTTTTTCATAGCCCATGAGGACACTTCTGTCACTCGCGGCGCGCCGGAGTGTCTACATTATTGTCCGAGATTTCGTTCGGAACACCGGCATGTGCAAGGTGATATTGCCTACCACTATCATCCGCCTCTTCCGTCTCAACCCTTCACGACGTTACCCTTTCGCGTAAACTGTCAACCAGAACTCGCTTTAAATCCCCCTTTCAACACCATATCCACATGCCCCGTAGCCGAAACTGCTACAGCTACTCCTCTTGCGAATCTCTTGCATTCCATACCACCTCATGTGGAAACCGAAAACCCCACCGCTTCCTTATCCCCGCAGTGGTTTGTGCGCAACCTGACAAGCTCGTGGCTGGCGTGTCAAGAATCTCCGACCGTGCGAGCCCGAGCAGTGGCGCCACTGCGATTTTGATCTGCCCTATGTGAGTAACATCATACTGTATGGACAATATAAAAATGTTTCCACAACGACTACTGCGTACAAAAGTTGTACATGGCTCTTATGCGCGCTTCGAAAAATTTGGTCCATCTGCGTTCGTGGGTCCTGGAAAATCTTTTCCGGATAGCGGGTGGAAGGTTGGAAAAACGAACCAAAACTAGTATTCTAGGAAGTGGCTCTCCGGAAATGATTCCTGTGGAAACACGGCTAAGCTGGTTTTATTACAAAAGCATTCGTTCGTAAGTGTACAGAAAGCCTAAAATATGCAGTGTCCTTTGGACGTTTGTCGCTTTCCGCCAAGAAAATACGAACAATATTACTACAGTATTTTGGTGATTTACTACTCTTGATCTTAAGGCACTAACACCATCTCCTACCCAACTGGGTCCCTGTAATAGGAACGTCTCTTCCAATGTAAATAATCGGATTCTTGGCGCCCCTTCCCCTAGGTGTCGCTAACCACACCAAGGACCGGTGCTCTCCCCGATGTCTGATTTTTTGCAACCACAGAAGAAGACGGGTAGGGGGCAATAACAGCAGATGCCTCATAAGATTCGTCACTCATTAGTACGAAATTAAATTGTATGTGCCGCCCCGCGGCTGCTCCAGCCCAAAAACTCCGGTCCGCCCAAAGGGCTTCTTTGTAACCTTGCAATGCGAACTGCGACATACTTCGCCATGTTGTTTATTCTTCGCAGTTTTGAGCTTTCTAAATTACTAGCCTTAACATCAGCACCCTAATTCGGTTCCGAAAATTTAAGATAGCACTACTAAACGTGCACACCGGGTGCCAAAAGTTTCGTGAACGCGTTTCCGAAAATGAAAATAATCTCCTCTTCAACTAGGCGTATTCTACTTCTATGCGTAAAGGGACAATGCTCGGAAGCGTAATTCCTCCCTTAGGAAGATAAATCAATTGATGAGGCAACATAAATTTGAAAAATTTGGTCTTATTTTCCTTTTTTCGAAATTTACAATATGTTTTACATGACAGTTCCAAAAGCGTGTCAAACGGATACTTGACACTCCTAACAAGAAGCAGCGCAGGTACAGTGTACTAAAAGGCAATTGTTAGTGTGGGTTGTAAAGAAACCAATGCAGAGCGTCGGTCCTTTTCGCGATAAAAATATTTTTGGGAGCGCAGGCATTCCCCGGTTAATTCCTGTTGTAGCCAGCGCACCTAAAAGATTTCAAATCAAATGCAGCAGTGTTTTGAAGGGCTTTAAAGTATGCATTGTATTCAATAAATAATATAGTCTCTAACCCTAAACTGCTTCGCAAAATTGCGCGTGGAGCCGCAGGTGTTGCCATTCGTTGCACAATCGCGGAGAGGAGGTTTGGAGAGCAGAGGAGGAATGCCTCGCATACTACTTAGGGTTACCCAATGGGAAGATGACGATGGTGGTTGAGCGCGAAGCTATCTCGTGATGGATTCTTTATTTGGCAAATCCCTGGGGGCATCCTGCCACAATCATCATCTACGGTGCCTGGCCAGGCATGCGCAGTGGGGGTGTGGACGTCGCGCAACGGCGCCCACACAACGGCGGAGGGAACAGGCTCGACCATAAGCTGCTCCGCATCTAAAACACCGGTTCATCCGCACCGGAAACTGTCGTATGAAGCCGACCGCGGGCACCCGACCATTATTTCATCAGGTTTTTAATGTATTGTTCCGACAGAAAGTAAAGCGACGAATCTAGGCGAGAAGATAACGAAAACAAACTGGCCGGACGCGAGTTGCATAAGAGGAGGAAGACGTTGGTGCTGCATGCTACTCGCTCTGTGCTGACCGATCCCCACCTAGGAATTCCCTGCGCACTGGCCCTCTAACCTTAATAAAGCCCATCTCACCCCATACGACCTTGTCAATTGGGGAAGGTGCTTGGCATCGACACTCCCTGGAAACAACCGATCCCTTTTGACGTAGCAGGCGGACTGTTGGGCTACCGCCCAGACAGAGCGACATGCCGAAAACCTTAGCGACTGAAGCCGGGGCCTCAGGCAGGGTGAGCGTCTGGCCCCACCTGAGGAACCGCACATGTTTTTGGGGCTCCGGATGACGACGTAAAAGATTGGCTGAAACATCAAAGTGTCCGCAAGTACCACACCACTGGGACCTGTCCTCACAGCTCGCCAACGTTTCCTGCCCTCTCGACAAAACTGGCCTTGTGTGGTTTGAAAACAACAAGGAATAGTTGTGTGCGTGTGACAATTTTGTTGCCGAGAAGCAGTGTTTCGGGGATACAGGCGCCAAAAAGAAAAAAGACTGAGCAATCTCTCGCAAAACGAGCCCAGGTTCCTTGAGAAACCTGCAGAACGTACATCGAGGAAGTGCTCAAGCTGTCCCGCTTCGTTTATCGTGGCATGTCCGATGAGGACCACGTTTGTCACCTGCTCAAGGGAATTGCTGAAGACACGTACAACTTTTAATAACGAAGGAAGACCTTGCGTCTGCGCAGGAGGTGATTCGCCACTGCAGGGCATTTGAGGCACTGTTAATGCTGCGAAATGCACTGATGTTCGGCCGTCTCGCAAACTTCACCACCGTAGCGAGTGCGGACTTCAATTCGTTATCGTCCGAATTTGTCGTGCCCCTTGTTCGCGGAGTTAATAGAAGAAGAGCGTGGTAAGCAAAGTGTCTGCCGTGACTCACCCTGCCATCATTGTCCCGCTCCAGTCCGCCCCGTCTACAATCAGTGTGCACTGGGAGAGTCACCAGAAGATCCTCCCAGGTCCTGGTGTTAGGACAGTTCGAGGTGTCGGCCGACCACTTTCCGGGATGACCGCTCTGGCCCCGCGCTAATCGGTCCCCGCTTCGGTAATTTGCACCGTCAAACAGTTACCCTCAGCGCTGACAACCCGATGACCACAGACGACCTCTCCAAGGATATGCTGCGCCCCGACCACCTCCTGTATGTTGTAACTGCGACCTACCTGGTCATATATCCCGATTTTGTCCCTATCGCCCACGGCAGCCTCAGGGACACTTCGCGAGACCACGTAGGACAATGCGGAACAGCCTGCCTTACGAAACGACTATACCGACTTCCACTTTCTACCGTTCCAACGACTCGCCCGTGTGCGACCGCAGCTTCTCTCCCCCACGTACCCACCAAGGCCGGTCACCCCCGCAGGGCAGAAGGCAAGGCTCGCCGACCCTGGGAAACTAGCGTCTGTGACCCACGGGGGCAAGGTCGCGAGACGGTCGCTTTCACCAATTTTCCCGCCTTTAATAATGTCGAAAACCAAAGTTATTGTTAGCGTGAAGGTATAGAAACGTCAGCTTTAGTGGACACTGATGCCGCAGTTGCAGTTATGAGTCTTTCTTTCAAGAATCGTCTTGAACATAAAGTTATGTTTGCGTGTGATCACAACGCTTATTTCCACGGCGTCGTGGGCGAGCATCTGCGTGCTGTCGGCGTTTCATCCGCCACAGTTACACTTGGTGAGGACGCGTTCCAGAAGGAGTTTATTGTGCTGGTGCAAGCTACCCATGACGTTATTTTTGGTATACATTTTCTACGCAACAGCAGAGCTACGCTCAACGGCGTTACTGGCGAAATTGCGTTCCGGGATAAAATTCTGCCGCACGAGTTGACGATCCAAGTCAGACCAGCGCAGGTGTGCTTGCAGTTATTGAAGATACCCTTTTACCAGCTATGGTGGCTTCGTTTGTACCTGCGAACTCTGGTCGTCTCGTTCGGAATGCTGCACTATTTTAATTTAACGTGATGCGACCGACATGGTCGAGAAAATAAAATATTACCATCTTCCCGTTGGGGAAACCTGAGTAGTATGGGAAGCTGGCGTGGGGTCGATATAAGTGCCCATTAGTTTTCAGTTCATCGTTTCCATGAGGCTGAGGCACGTAGCTACCGTTATATTTACCGTTTGGTTTCCATGGTAGCTACCACACTTTTCACTTACCGTAACTTCGAGATGGGAAATTGCGTTTCCGTGAGGTTGAGGTACGTAGCTATCGTTATATTTACTATTTGGTTTCCATGGTAACTACCACACTTTTCACTTACCGTAACTACGAAATGGGAAATTTTGTTGACCTCGTGGCTGTTTTGCATAGTAGTACGATTTCTCTTACGGGAAGATGGTGTAATTTTATTGGAGGGGGGTGGAGGGTGTCAAAGTGGAGAGGCATTAAAGAGAGAGAGAGAGAGAGGCGTTGTACGTGGTATGAGTGTTTCTTTATTTAAGCATTATCATCACCATGTTCAGCATAGGTGACGTCGAGCTGTTGTTTGCGTTCCGCTTTGATTAGGACCAGCTTATGGTCTGTAAAATGTAAAGTCAAAGGCTGTTGTAGTAGATGAACACTAAAGTTGCCGATGTTGAGGTCGATGCACGTTCCCCGGATGGTTTTGGGCTGCTTGTAATCACGGCCCGCCGAGACTTGCCGACGCACGCCGCTGCCGACGACGATGAAACGTCGAAGGCGCGTGAAGCGTGCTGGCCTCGTGCCTGCCCTGGAAGACACCGGCAACACTGTTGCTCCAGGAGCCATAGAAGGGACCGGGCGTTCAGCAAGCCGAGCGGTCGCAGTGGGGGTGTGGACGGCGCAACAGCAACGACAATGACAAGGGAGGGCATAGCCCCGACCATAAGATGCTTCGCATTTAAACATTGCGGTACCCCGAGCTCTGGTTGAGGCCACCGATGGACGTAGTCATGTGGGGGTGGTGAATGCATCTAGTTGACCAGTAGTTCTTCTCTGTGGATTCAAGATTGCCAGCTTCGAAGTACATGTCAAAGTCGTCATTCAAGCGCTCAACCACAACCCCGACCATACCACGACAGAAGAACCTGACTATACCGCGGCCTTCAAGCGCATGATCAATGGCTCCCTTTCATCCGCCTAACAGTGCCAACCACTGGAAATCCTCACTTATGTGTCGACTTTCGACTTTAAAGAGGGCGATCATTCCGCTCCCGTTCCTGCGTAATGGCTCCAGCTTCGAATCAATACCGGCGGTGGGACCCCTATACGCCAAAAGCCATATCGTGTGCCGCCTTCCTAACGGAAAATAATTAATGATCAGGCGCAAGAAATGCTGACCAAAGGGGTGAACTACCAGTTTTCAAACACCTTGGCTGCACCCGTGTTCATGGTCAAGAAAAAAGATCATTCATGTCGATTTTGTGTCGACTATCGTCGTCCGAATGCTGTAAAGAAAAAGGACGTATATCCTTTACAACGCTTCGATGACGCTATCGACTGCCTTCATTCCCCTTCATATTTCTCCTCACTCTATCTCAGGTCAGGATATTGGCATATTCTGGTACACCCATCCGACAAGTAAAAAACAGCCTTCCTGCCACCAGACGGCCTATTCGAATTCAACGTCATGCCTTTTGGTCTATGCAATGCGCCTGCGACGTTTGAAAGGTTTATGGACGCAATTTTGCGCGGCTTTAAATGGGAGATATGTATGTGTTATCAAAGAAGTGTCATTGCGCGGTGCGTGAAGTGATCGTGTTTATAATTCTCGTCGACAAGGACGTTATTCGGCCCGACCCGCAAAAGATCTCTGCACTTAGAGGCTTTGTCACACCACGTTCGTTAAAAGGCCGCAGACGTTTTTTGAACCTTCGTTCCTATTTTCGAGGTTTCATAAGGATTTCGCCCAACTTTCTCATTCCCTGAATTGCCTGCCACAGAAATACACCCCTTTTTTGTGGACGCCAGAATGTGAAACCGCATTTCAGCAACTAAAGATTTTACTTACTTCAAGCCCAAGTCTTCACCACTTCAACCCAGAGGCCCCTATCGAACTTCACACTGATGCCTGTGGAGTCGGCGTTGGGGCTGTACTCGTCCAACTCCATGGCGGGACGCAGCACGTAAGCACTTATGCCAGCCGAATGTTGACGAAAGCCGAACGTAACTGCACCGTTACTGAACTTGAGTGTCTAGCTGTGAACTTCGCCATTCAAAAGTTTCGTCCATACCTGTATGGGCGTCACTTCTCCATCAACACGGACCACCACTTTCTATGCTGGCTGGTTGGTCTGCTGGACAGATCCAGCCGGCTAGCTTGCTCGGCATTGCGCTTACAAGAGTAGAATTTCGCTGTGTGGTACGAGAGCGGACGGCGACACACTGACACGGACCTTTTGTCCCGCCTTCATGTCCCGATGGCCTCGTGTGATAACGATCACTTTGATGACCGCCTGGCATTTCTGTCGACTGCAGTACCCTCCGCCTCCAACTTGAAGGAAGAACAACTAAAGGATAATTTAAAAACCACGTTTGATGCAGCGCAGAGAGCACAGCCGTCATGCCCGCTCGTAGTGCGTGATGACTTGTTATTCAAGAGGAACAATTCGGTGCATGGCGCCCGTTTTCTTTTGATTATTCCCGATATCCTTCGCACCGCCATGTTGCTTGATACGCATGACGACCCCACAGCGGGTGACGTTGGCTGTGTAAGAAGGCTACTTCGGCTCAAACAGAACTTTTACTGGCTAGGAATGCGGTGATTTACGAAGCAATACGTTGCCGGCTGCCACCAATGCCAGGGTCATAAACTCCCAGGGAGCCCTTCGTCTTGACCTCTGTATCGCAGGACTGACTACACCTACGTCACTATTCGAAAAAGTGGGAATAGATCTTCTTGCACCTCTACTGAAGTCTTCGACAGGTCACCGGTGGATTAGTGTGTGCGTCGATTACTTGACACGCTACGTGGAGACGGCCTCTGTCGTTGCAGCTACAGCTCAGGAGTGCTCAACCTTCCTTCTGTATTCTGTTGTCCTTTGTCATGGCGTTCCGAACTTCATCGTCAGTGACCGCGGGCGACACTTTAATGCAGACTCTATACAAGAACTACTGAGACTTTGTGGCTCTATCTCTCGCCAGAGCACCGCATACCATCCGCAAAATACTGGTCCGACGGAGCGAACGAACAGCACGCTGACCAATGTGCTTTCAATGCATGTCACGTCCGACCAAAAGAGTTGGGACACTGTGCTATCATTCGTGGCGTACGCCAACAATACCGCCAAAAAAGAAATTTCTGGCTACACTCCATTTTTCTCACTGTATGCTTGTGCGCCACGTACATTTCTGGACAGCATCTTGCCCTTCTCCACACATCACCACCTTTAACTCGCCCAAACATTGTGCCGTGCTAAAGAAGCGCGCCAGCTCTCCCGTCTTTGTAGTCACAGATTGCAAGCTGGTACAAAGGCTCGCTCCAATGACCGACATCCTCCCTTCCCTTGCACTCCAGGTGAAGAAGTTTGGCTATGGGCTCGGGGCGAAAGATAGGACAACACCACAAAAGTCCTCTCCCCTTCCTCCGGACCGTTCGCGGTGTACTCCCACTTCAATGATGTGAAATAGTTCGTCGCCAAAGTCACGTCAAACGGTCGCCGCTCGAGCAGGATCCAGATCGTGCATGTAGAACGGCTAAAACGCCGTCACTCTAGCACCCCTAAACTCGCAGCTTCGTCTGCCCTGAGAAAAAATGTTTCGACGGAAAGTGACGCCAACAAACTAGGCGAGAAGATGACGAAAGCGAACTAACCAGCAGCGAGTGGTACAAAAGGAGACAGACGGTTCTGCATGCTACTCGCTGTGTGCTTACCGCTCTCCGCCCACCAATTCCCCGCGTACCGGACGTCTCATCTTAATAAAACCCATCTCATCCCATAGGACCGAATCGTTATTGTTTCTATGGGGAGTTTGCCGGGACCGCTGTGATCCTTCGTAAGAAGCGGGTCGTCATTATCCGTGGCCATATCATCATCATCATCATCATCACCAGCCTATCTACGCCCACTGCAGGGCAAAGGCCTCTCCCATTATTCTCCAATTACCTCGGTCCTGTGCCAACTGTGACCAATTTATCCCCGCAAACTTCTTGATCTCATCTGCCCATCTAACTTTCTGCCGCCCCCTGCAACGCTTGCCTTCTCTAGGGATCCACTCTGTTACCCTTAATGACCAGCGGTTATCTTGCCTTCGCATTACATGCCCTGCCCACGTCCATTTCTTCTTCTTAATTTCTACTAATATGTCTTTAACCCCAGTTTGCTCCCTGACCCACTCCGCTCTCTTCTTGTCCCTTAATGTTACACCTATCATTTTCCGCTCCATTGCCCGCTGAGTCGTTCTCAATTTAAGTTGAACCCTCTTAGTGAGCCTCCAAGTTTCTGCCCCGTAGGTGAGTACCGGTAAGATGCAGCTGTCATACACTTTCTTCTCTTCAGCGACAATGGTAGGCTGCTATTCATTATCTGAGAATGTCTGCCATATGCACCCCACCCCATTCTGATCCTTCTAATTATCTCTGCCTCATGGTTGGGATCTGGGGTCACAACTTGGCCTAAGTATATATATTCGCTTACCACTTCCACTGCCTCGCCATCTATCTCAAACTGCTGTGCTTTCCCGAGGTTATTGATCATTACTTTAGTTTTCTGCATATTAATTGTCAGGCCCACGGTTCTACTCTGTTCGCCCAGTGCGGAAAGCATGCTTTGCAATTCGTCCCCCGAGTTACTTAGCAAGGCAACGTCATCAGCAAATCTGAGGTTACTGAGGTATTCTCCATTAACCCTTACTCCCACCTGTTCCCAATCCAACGTTCTGAATACTTCTTGTAAGCAAGCTGTGAATAACATTGGAGAGATTGTGTCTCCTTGTCTGACACCCTTCCTTATAGGTATTTTACTGCTCTCCCTATGGAGGATGATGGTAGCTATAGACCCATTATAGATATCCTCTAGTATTCTTACATAATGTTCATTTACCCCCTGGTTCCGCAATGCCTGAATGACTGCTAGGGTTTCGACCGAGTCAAATGCTTTCTCATAATCTATGAAGGCTATATATAGGGGTTCAGTATACTCAGCGCACTTCTCTATCACCTGATTGATCGTGTGAATATGGTCCATTGTTGAATAACCTTTACGGAACCCTGCTTGTTCTTTAGGTTGACTGAAATCTAAGGTTGCAGATATTCGGTTAGCGATTACCTTGGTAAATACCTTGTAGACGACTGACAGTAAGCTCATTGGCCTGTAATTTTTCAAGTCCTTCATGTCGCCTTTCTTATGGATTAGGATGATATTCGCGTTCTTCCAAGATTCCGGTACCTTGCGGTCATTAGGCATTGCGTATACAAGTTTGCCAGTTTTTCAAGTACAATTTCTCTGCCATCCTTCAAGAGGTCTGCTGTTATCTGGTCCTCACCAGGTGCTTTGCCCCCTTTCATTTCTTTCAAAGCCTTCCTTACTTCTTCCGTCGTTACTGGTGGGATGTCTATCTCCTCTGAGCTACTGCCATATCAGCGTCGTTTTACTGACTGTACATTTTGCGAATTTATGAGTTCCGAATGGGCGAGGGGATACTTATGACGGGTGAGGCGGTACTGAGTGGCGATATCACTCTGTCACTGTTTGTTTCTCTCACTGTATTTGCCCCATGATAAGACCTGGGTGGGACCCGCTTCGGTGGGCTGCCTCGTTCCCGCAAAGGCAGGCGTGCGCAGGGGTTTACACCAATTACACAATAAAGCTTCGAAGATTTTGCGAAAGATTTTTTATTGCAAGCAGCGATGTATGCCCGGGAACCAAATTTGGAGCTGTCTTTTTTTAATCAGATACCATAATAATGGAAACCGGCATGTCGGACAATGCTAAACCCCTTGCCGCCTACACCGCATCCTCTGGGTGGTTGCGCGAAACGTGGAGGACTTTTACCGAAGTTTTCAAGCCTGAAAGACACGTTGACCTCTCTTCTTTTGTTGGGCCAAGGCTTGCACTAAATTAAAGTGGTTCACTCAAACGCCCTTCCTTGCTATTTGCGGTAACACCTGGCCCTGTGTACAGTCAACGTACCTGCCATAAAGCAAGCCCGACGGGTTATAAGGGTGTAGCGGAGTAACGCACGTGTTTCGTAGTCGTTGCTACGCGTTATTTGTTTGCCACTCCTGCTGCCAGAAGTGAGTGTGTAAAAATAAGGCTATCAATGTTCACTCCGCGCTAACATTGGCGACAGATTTCTGACTTCTCTGCATTTTTTTCTCACTGTTCGAGCTGATGAATTACATTCCTTATTTCTTTCGTTTTCCCTCTGGCTTCTTCCTAAAGGTACCTACGGAGTTGGAGGTTCTTGCGGCCCCTACAACCCCACATACCCTTATTTCAAGGGAAGCGGGGAGATGTAACATTACGTCGCCCTGCTGGAGGGCCTAGTTAAATGGATATCTTTCCCTTGTAGGGGATCGGCAATCAAAGTCTCGTCATGCAACCTTCTTCTAAAAGGACTTCAATATTTAGCTTCGCTGGAAATGGGGCGGTTATCGCAAATTTAAAAAGCATACAGCACGAGGAAAAAGTGTAATAAACAAAACAAAAACTGAAGAAAAACAAGTCCAGAAGTAACAAGTTGGAGGTAAAAAATCAACTCTAGATCAGGAGATGGCAACGCCCGTGGGGCCGTAATATGCTTTATGGCCCAACGTCATAAGCACCACCCGTTCCATTCTAACTTTATAAATAAATGCTGCCGTGGCAGTATTCATCCAAATTATTCACCTCAAAAAGAAAGGTTAGGTGTTCGCTTTCTCTGTACGCACATGCAGAAAAAGGGATCAAACTTTAACTACAGAAAAACTTCGAACAACACTTGATTTCTTCTCCAGTTTTGTACATTATTGCCTATTCACCAATATTTTTTTTGCCAGAATGTCCGCTGCCTCACCCACCTCTCTTCATTTTCCGTCTGCCCCTCGCTCTAAGGATACTGGAACTACGCACTTCACCTCAAAAGGTTGTCCACCCCTTCTCTATATGATGGGGCCACACTCCCCGCCGCCTTATGAATCTTGCTTTTAGTTAGAGGGATAGCCCACGTTCCCAACAGATATCACGTTTTAGTGTTGCTCCCCACTACTTGCCTCTGGCGCGACGCCATGCACATGACGTCTTCAGAGGACTCGTAACTTCACAGAACGCTTGTGCGATTTGGAAAACCGAGAGTGCAACCAGTGCACGGCAGAAAAAGGAAAAGAACGGGAATTAAGGTGACAACGAAATGCCGTCAATTGTACCCATCGAAAAGGAGAGCGGCAGACAGCCAATGCCGGTGTTAAAGAGAGCGGACGTGATTGCTGAGACTGTTATGGTGCGCTAAGATTGGCAAAGACTAGGTACAAGGGATGTCTGTGAACCGCCATGTAGTAAAGTTCTGTAGCCAGGGGAAGGCGCGGGAATTGGTCCGAGCCTCAAGTTCGCAAAAGACAGGAACGCGATACTGGCAGATTCTTGAACCTCTACAATCATATTCCAAGTTATCTTTTTGTCCCCAGATAAACTTCGCGATGTTTTTTGCCGGGGCTTCTCCTCCGTGAGCAAGCAATGGTGAGCCATGGTACACTCGTTCCCAAAAGGCATGTTCACGCATCCTAAACAATCGAAGACCCCCTGGCGCAAGAAAGATGAATGAAAAAAATAAAAGGAACGATCAGTCGCTACTGGGTAGCTGGTCTTGCCGGGATGCAGGTTTACGAAAGAGCAAACCAACTCCCCCGCGATACCGCACTCCGGGCGCCTTGCTGCCGCGACTTATCCCAAAGAGATCCGATCCCAGAAAAATCTATCCCACTAAAAGATCTATGGCATAACTCGAAAGCATACACTAATCCAACCACACACACACACACATACACACGCACGTACACGTACACACGCACACGCGCACGCGCACGCGACACGCACACGCACACGCAAACACCGACGCATGCGCGCACACACGCACGCACACACAAATAACTCATACACACACCGCACCAAAGAATAACAGGTCTTAGTGGGGACGACGCAATTGAGTACAGCCTATCACCACATCGAACGGGCCTATACCAAGTAAGACCACTCCAACGATGTTCGAAGTGCCAGGGAGTTCTGAACTATAATCACCTATTGGGTAAATGCAAACAAAACACCAGGAGAAGAAATTATCGCAGATCATTCTGCACTGGAAGCCGAAATTACTCTCAACGCCTTCATCGAGTTCCACGTGGGACGCCGTCGCGAGGGTGACCAGCAGTCAACCCAGGCTACACACGAATACTACGCCGCCTATGAATCCACGACTGGCAATATAGGGTTCGTCGGAAGAGATGGGACATGTACGGGCAAGAAATAATAAAATCAAGCTTTAATTCATGCACTAATTCCAAGCGCCGAACCGAAATCCTGTTGCGGAAACTGTACATTTATATATCAGACAACTAATAACAAAATCTGCAATGGGGTGCGATGAAGGCTTTCGTAGCCAGTGAGGGCAAGTCCCTTCTGCTTACATTTTGGCGTGGAATTACTACTCAATCCTTAAGCACATGAATATTTTGCCAATGCTTCACGCAACCTGTTTGCCGGCAGAACACTGCTTTTGTGTGAGCAGATGTAAAAATTTCCTTGTGAAGTAATGCAACGGAAATACTTAACTGTGAGACATGTTCAATAGTTCTCTTCTACTATATAGCAGATATGTAAATACGTTGTACGGCGTGCATCCTGAGTAAGGCTTCTATCTTAAACTATGTAGTTCCAAAAACTATTAAAATGCGTTTTTTTTGCAAAAAAAACAATGCTCGCAGTGGCCTGCAATTACAAAAGAGAAACTGCAAACTAGTTTGTTCTATATATTTACTAAACATCGAAGCAAAGTAAAATCTTAGTAGGAACATGTTAAAAAAATTTGCGCTATTGTGTAAATGCAGGTCTAAGTTTTTTGCTTTGTAGGTTCTAAAAGTTATTTGTCTCTAGTAACTCTACCACCTGCAGTCTCTCTCACTTAAAAAAATTCCCCCGCACCTCCCCGAAGGGAATCGTGCAGAAATGCGAATGCATTCGGTGCACCGATGAGTGTGTGGCGAGTAATGGCGTAATTAATGACGAGAGTGGGAACGTAATCATTTATTCATCAGCACCAGTTTGTGTTATCGTTGTACCTGACGGCCACAATCACTGCCTTGTGATCGCTAAAGTGCACGGTAAAAGGGTCTTTGAGAAGCATACGCGCGTCACAGTTTTACGTAAAGACCAGATCAATGCAACTCCCGCGAATGGTAGTAGGGCACGTTTCGAAGCCGGCAGAGAGACAATGCATAGAGTGCCTGGTCTGCATGTACTCGACCAGCCACTCGCCACTCTTCTTCCGCACGTCAACGTTGAAGTCGCCAGCCAAGACTATGGGGTGAGAGGGTTTGGAGCGCACGCGCACACTTTCCATAGCCGCGTCCAGCTGCGCGGCAACGGCGTCTCGAGCCCCGACTAAGAAATGCATTCGCATTTACGACGACGACGACGACGAAGGCAGAACTACGAGGCGCGCGCTCACGTGCGCTCGAGCTGGAGGAATGCAGGCGCACGCCGGCCAACGGAGCAACACAACCCCCGGCTAATAAATGCATTCGCATTTAAAATGTAATGTTGATCGGATATGTTAGTTTTATTATGTGACACCGTAGCGCAGCTGGCAGGGACGCTGGGTCTATAGAAAACTCTGAACACGTGGCGAGAGCAGTATATCTTGATTTATCCCTGACAGGCCAAGTGCTTACACTTTCCATAGTAATCCCGTTCTGGAAGGGTTTGGTCCCCTTGCTGGTTGACACGGTTTGCTTGACGATCCCCTTTACCTGAGGATATCGAATTTCTTCGATCAATTTTCAACAGGCTTGGCCGGTGCGCGTTCGTCTTCCGTGTATTGTGAAAGTGGACTCCGATGGTGGATTCCGCTGCCGGTTTTTTTGCTCGTCTGGCTGGTTTTACCTGCTGCTTTACTTTATCTGCTACTGCCTATTAAAGCGAATCCTATAAATTGAAGGCTTCATTTCATAGAATGCTTTGCACTTTAAGAGAGAGAGTGGGTAAGAGTGAGACAGAAAGAGGGAGGAGACCGATATAAACCTTCATTTGTTATGGGAGCTGAAATCCTGTTGGGAGCGGAGAATAAAGGATCTGGTAAGTTGAAGTGGGGTAAGATATAGTGGGTAGTTTCTTTTGAATCATTAGAGGAACAGGGAAGAAGACCCGTCTTTCCTTATACGGCACGAGGTAGGGGTGTTGATAGTCCCAGTGGGGCAATTAGGGGAACCGTGCGAGTGTGCAACGAACCTTCGGAGTACTAATTGTGGAATCTATTGGCACGACCACAAAATGTGTATAAAACCTACACATAAACAGCTGCTCAGTAGGATTTAGATAAGTACTGATTACAGAAATGAGAGAGACTACGCTCCCGCCAAATACCGGTGCGGTTTGTTGAAAGGCTCAACTGTCTTTAATTCGAAAGCCTAAAAGGCCCATCGACTGATAACGCTAGCGTAAGCGTCTTAAGAAGAAAAATTGCACCTAAAATTTTGTTGGCTGTGAGAGTGAATACGGGCAAGCCTCACCTCCCCATAGGTAGCGACGTGCTACGTAGCTATGAACGTGAGTATGGCATATGCCGAGTATAAGTTGGTGCATAGCACCCTTACGAATTTCTGAAGGGCTAACATAAAGAGGGGAACGGAGATTGCACCTGCGTCAATTTCCGGCGGAGAAGTCATCAAGAAATTATGGCAATCGGTTACATAGGTCAGCAGGCTCGCTCATGAATGCACTCACACCACCCCCACTCACCACTGATCACTAAGCTATGAATAAGCTTTGCCGTCGTGCTGGACTGGCAAGTGTGATCTTGTGAATGCGAGCCCCACGCTCAGTGAGCCCGGCTCATGATTGGCAAGTGATTGGAAAGCTAATGATTGGCTCAAATCTCCACTCGTGAGTGCCAGAGCAACTCGCGAGGAACCCCGCTCACCCATCGCGAGTTCGCTCGCGCTACGCGCGGCATAATCGGGGTTTGTCGTGGTGAGCGCCACCATTGGGCTTTAGTCGCTGTTACCTATTTGTCGCGGGAGCCGCTCACAGTGATTTTTTTTAATTGTGGCACTGCTTTTAGATTCATAAATGTGTCTCCACTGTGCTCCTCCCATGGGGAACCCTGAATTAATTCTCTGGTGGCGTTTTGATATAGGATTATGATTTAGATGGCCTTCTGACACCGTAATACACAAATTATGTTCTCTTTCATGACTCATGGAGGGTTTGATGCCCACACTCGCATGCAAGGGGAGGCTCGCGTACAAGCTGTTCATTTCTGTTCACACGGCTCCGCGAGCTCTTTCCAGTCCCGTGCAAGCTGTTCATTTCGCCTTCAAGTGCACCATTCTTACGCTCACATAGATTTCAAGTGCCAAAAGGGCACGGTTTTTTAGATAGAAGGGCGGCTATGCAGATCTTAAGCCTGACCAAGTAGCGTATTCTGTCGTCATAGCTACGGCCTAGCCAGATCACGAGTGCCTACAGGAGTGTCTGTGTCTGTTCGTATATGGCGCACGGTATACAGGTATTCCGCACTTGTAACTATAATAGCTTCAAACGTCATTTCCATGAGCTACCCCGCACAGAGCACCTTGAGTAAACATGGTGACGGTATGGGCGACAGCGTGGCCACGTCCCCAACATAAGCTGTAATCTACCGTGGTCGTGTGTTTAAAGGTGAATTGTTAGAAACCAGGAACGGTGGCTGTCGGAGCCCAGGTCAAGCTCTAATGGATGGGCTCCCTGCCTGCTGCTTAGCAGGCCAGAAATCGTTTAGCTCAGACAGGAATTGCTGATCTGGACCTCAGGGTCACACCCCACCAGAGCCTCAACAACTCCCAGGGTGTGATCTCTGAGCCAGATCTGCTGAAAAAAACAGATGCAGACTTCCTTGCGGGATTGGAGGATGAAGGCGTCACGGCCGTGCGGAGCATCAATATCCGTAGAGACGATAAAGAAATCCCCACCGAGCACATCATCCTGACATTTGTCGGCACTTCGAACACATATCAATGCAGGATCTATCCGGTGGTTCATCCGTGCCTACATCCCGAACCCGCGGCGTTGCTTTAAGTGCCACCGGTTCGAGCATGGTACAAACTTCTGCCGCGGCAAAACAACCTGTGCCAAATGCGTTGCACAGGACCACCCCACTGACAATTGCAACTCTGCTACCCTCCCTTGCTATAACCGCGGAGGCCCACACGCGGCTTACTCCAGGAAATGCCAGAAATTTCAACTTGAAAAGAAAGTAATCGGCATAAAAGTGAAAGAGAATATCTCCTTCCCCAGAGGTGCGAAAGGGGTTCGCCTCTTTCCCCCTGGAAATGTACTGCGATGAAGTTGGCGGGGAGGGAGACGGCGTGTGGTTATGGCAGGGACCAAGTACCGTGAGTCACACTTGGTCCCGCCAACCACCCTCGTTTTCCCCAGGCAGCCCAACCTGTCCCTACACCGCTTGCCGAGGCAGCAGCGGTTGTGGTGCCAGCCGCTTCCGTCGGGACAGGTGCCGCTCCCGCCCAGGCCTCCCCAACCTCCAGTGCGTTGGAGGGTGCCGAGGGGATTGATACCGGGGCCCCGCATGGGCTCTAACCCCCACCGCACCCCGCGTGCCACTTCTGGCACCCTCGACGTCGGCGGCGATGGCGGGTCAAACGAAGGGCCCCGAAGGTGGGCCTAGTCGAGGGGGCCCGGTTCGTCGGGCACCCCCATGACATCTGACGACGAAATGGACCTCGGGCCATTCCAGCCTGCAACGAAATAAGCGGACCCTGACTTCCAACCCAATTGAGGGGCCCAAAAGGCCCCTTCCGAGAAAAAGCCCCGAAAGACGACACATCAACACACACACACACACAATTCAGTCATTCTTAAATGCAAATAATGGGAACCGAAAACATCATCTAATGAAACTGCAGAGGCCTCCCTAAAACTCTTGACGATGTGTATGAGATGCTGCATGCCAATCAGCCAAGTATCAATTGTCTCGAAAAAAATCACCTCACTTTCAAACAAACAAATTTCTTTAATAAGTGCATGGCATTCAGAAAGAACAGCGTTGGCTTCACACACTCTTCAGGCGGTGTGACCATTGTCTCCCGGAAATCATTAGCATGCCACCCACTCGCTTTAAACACTGTCCTTTAGGCTGTAGCAATCCGTACGTTAATATCGAATAGGTTGATAACGGTTGATTTTGCACTTCTCAGCTATGATTTCAAGGCACTACCAGCTACCCTAACCATACATCCTCACTGGCGACCTGAATGCGGAAAACTCTCTTAGGGGCTCTTCCCGAACGGATGCCCGAGGTCGCCTGATAGAGAAGTTTCTTGCATCAACGGGAGCATGTCTTTGCAACAAAAAAAACAACCTAAATGCCATAACCTAGGACACACTCAATACTCACATCTTGACTTGGCTATTGGTTCTGCAGTTCTCTTTTCATGTCTTGAGTGGGTGTGGACACGAACTTATGTGGGAGTGACCGTTTTCCCACTTCACTTACGTATATAGGTAACGGCCCAAGCAGTCCATCTTCCCATCAGAGGTTTAATGAAAGAAAAGCAAACAGGAGTACATTCACAGAAACATCTCAGCTACACCACACATCCATAAAACACCAACACCTGGAGGAAGCAGCCCAACCCATCACGGCGCACATCCTCGACGCCGCCGAAAAGTCCATCTTCACTCCTCCAGTGCCCAGCGCAGCCAAAGGAGGCCGTGGTAGAATGACGAGTGTGGGCGGGGTGCGTGAGACCCAGAACAAGACGTGGGGTATCCTCCGTCGGTACCCCACATCGTAGAACCTCATCTCCTTTAGACGGGCAAAAGAACTTCGGAACGTGTGCGCCGTGAGGTGTAAAGGGAGAGTTGGTGCCCCTTCCTAACGTCCATATACTCAACCACAGACACACACAAGGTATGGACATGAATACGCAGATTTAACGGACAACTAACACCCAGCCGCCCCCTTGTCAGCACAACAGGTGACACACTTGAAGACCAGGCTAACGCACTCGCACACTTCGAACACAAAGAAGCCTTTACATGACAAAGACATCGAGATTTGCTACAACTGCGAATTTACATTTCATGAGTTAAGGGCTGCCCTGAGCACATGTAAGCCTTAAGCTGCGGGTGCAGACATCATTACATACACAATGATACAACGCATACGTGCGGTCACCCTAGAAACACTTCTGCACTTACACAATGCGATATGGCGTTCGGGGCACCTTCCCATGTCTTGGAGAGAAGCGATAGAACTAGCCTTTCTTAAAGAGGGAAGGTATCCCACATTACCAGCAAGTTATCGTTCCATTGCAGTGACAAGCTGCCTCTCCAAGCTTCCTAGAAAGAAAATTACAAAAGTCTTGTGTACTTTTTAGAGTACAACGGTCTTCTCGAGAGCTGCCACGCAGGCTTCAGGGTGGAGGGATCCACGAATGATCAACTTGCGGTCTTAGAGTCGTATATAAAATATGCCTTTGCTCACAACCAATATTGCTGGACCAAATTTTCTGACATTGAAAAATCATATGACAAGGAATGGCGCTATGGCATCCTCATTGACTCGAAATCTTTTGGAATACCCGGTAACATATTGAACATACTTGAAAGCTTCTTGTCTAACAGAATATTTCGGGTGAGAGTACATTCTGCACTTTCCAGAGTTCATGTACGAGAAAACGGTGAGCCTCAGGGTGGAGTACTGAGCCGCACACTGTTTTTTGTGAAGACAAACTCGCTAGAAAAAGCACTGCCTCGAACGATCTCGTACTCTATGTATGTAGACGATGTGCAGATATCTTTCAAATCCTGCAATCTGTTTATTTGCGAACGCCAAGTCCAGCTTGCCGTTAATAAACTGGCTTGTTGGCAGGGCAAAATGGATTCAAACTGAATCCTACAAAAAGTACCTGCGTGGTATTTTCAAAGAGGCTTGGGGTACACGCAGATTCTGGCAATAAACTTCAAGGCAACTCAATTCCCGTAAAAAAGGAACACAAGTTTTAGGTATAGTTCCAGGTAAAAAACTCACGTTCATCCTCCACATCAAAAAAACTCAAACATTAGTGCTTGAAAACAATCAACATTCTTAAAATCCTACCTCACCAGTCCTATAGTACGGACAAACTACTTCTTTTGCGTGCTTTTTCCAGTTTGGAGGGATCTCCCTTGGACTATGGGAGTATGGTCAATGTGTGGGCAACAAAAACAGCACTCAAAATGCCCGAGCCTGTACTGCACTTGGGGCTTCATCTTGCGAGTGGCGCATTCCGGACTAGCCCTGTCCAGAGTCTTTATGCAGGGTGTGACAAATGGTGCTTATCGCAACAGCGAACCTAAGCTGACTTGCTATATGCCTTTAAAGTTTTATCAATGCATGTCCATCCTTTTAAACATATTTTTAATGATGCCTCCACATCCCAGATATTTGTAAATTGCCCAACTATCTCCGCACCTTTCTCAATCAGAGTCAAAGAGCAGGCGCCTGAACTGACTGTATCGTTTTTAGATACCTATAAAACATCCTGTAGCACGCTTCTACCCCCGTGCCAAGTTCGCCCTGTGCTATGCGACTTGTCATTTTTAAAAATCGGAAAAAATCGAGTTCCAAGAAGCGCTATTCTGCAGCACTTTTTGTTTTTACAGGATAAATATCGCCGTGCAGAATTTTACAGCGATGCGTACAAAACATCATCCACCGTGTCTTGTGCTGCGCACGGTCCAAATATGAATGCATGTAGAACTATGAATATAAACACCAGCTGAGGAATATGCCATTTTTCTTGTTGCAAATCATATCATTGAACATATCAGCCCTACGCCTGTCATTTATTTCGACTCGTTGAGTGTGTTGCAAGCTTTTTGATCCACAAATTCACCCAAAAACTATGCCATCAATCTCGGACGAAAGATTATTTTCTCTGCATATGCCTCGACTCTTCAACTGGCTATGCGTTGGGTGCCTGGCTACTCTGGGATAGCCGGTAATAAGACCGCGGATCTGATGGCCGCTCCTGTTGTGCTTATAAATACACTGCATATAGCAAAAGTACCCTACACAGAATTCAAGCCACAGATCAGCAAGCACCTTCGAAATACATTTAAAGGAGACTTGAATACAAAGACAACCAGTTACACCTAATAAAACCCCACTTGGGGCCATACACTACGGACGCACGCACATACACACGGAACTCGCCTTGGCCAGGTTACAGATGGGCGACACGCATGCGACGTACTCACACCTGCTCCCCAGCTCTCCAAGACGCGTGTGTAGCAGGTGTGGGCAGAGCGTATCGGTAGTCAACATCCTAATCACATGCAAGGATCTCGAAACAACAAGAGACAGACAATACAGGGAACTATACAGACAACACAATCCGCAACACCTTTCATTGTTTTAGGGTAAAAATGCCATGGTTTCTGTGCAACACTTTTTTTATATATTTGTCTGATATTAACTTTTGAAACGTCATTTCCTATTATGCTCAATCAATACTGGCCCAGCCAGCCAGCACCACTGTCCTTTATTTGATTTCACTGTTATTCTGACTTCCACATTTTAGTAGCCGCTGTTTTCGGTTGTGTATTTTTGTTTGGCGCTCTTTGCCCACCTGGCCTTGCGCCAACAAAATCCTTCTATGGACTAGGTATACTTCTTACCATTGCGTACGTGTACTCACAACGCAGGTGAAAATAAAACTGCCTGTTATAAATATAACGTCGCGTCCAGATTTCTCTATCAAGAATAACTAAGAAACTTTAGGCAGGTCGAACAACAAAAAATCTTTACACCCGTCGTTCCTTCTAGCTTCAAGAACAAAAGTACGCCCTGTGCTAGTTAAGTAGGTTGAGGAAGGTCGGTCCATAGTTGCCAGCAGATAATGCTGCACCCTTAATAAACTGCGGCTACTGCAACAGATTTCCCTCGTGATTGTGCTAGTATGATACTCTATGGGCAATGGCTCGCGGTAAGCACCGCCCGCAGAACAGATGCCACAAGTGGCTGCTCGCTGTATCACTTGGTGCTGACGATGAAAGCGGTGAGCACACCGCAAATCAGCCATTTTGTCGCTGCAAAAATGTCCTGTTATCCTATTTCCACTGTCTACAACGGCTAAACGTCTAAAAAGCGCCGCCTTGGGCACTAAGACGTGAAGCGAAATGCGAAATATCTGCCAAGGGAGCCACCCCACATTGCCAAATATGGTCGAAAAATCCACCACGTTCACTTACGATTCGGTGAGTCTTATAATTATATCAAAATATTGCCGCGCACTAATCCCTCTAATTTGTTAATTGCGCGATACCTTACCCGGCGCCTTACCGCACCTTGCTTTCTTATCTTCATTGGAAGTAAGGCGCTCGTTTCGGTCTCTGTCTGTGGTATGCCGTTAAGACGACGACTACAGTCAAACCCGGCTATAACGAACCCGGGTAGAGCGAATTATGCTATATATCGAACAAAAATATTTCAGTTACGGAAATACATGGGAAACATATTCCTTATAACGAAGTTCACATCCGATACATCGAACTCAGCGCGCCTAGAATGGCCACCGAAATGCATGGTCTCGGAGCGGCGATTGAGATGTGGATTGGCCGCGACCACGGAGCGAGAGCCGCGACTGGGACATTGCGCCTTGCACGGAGCGACGTGACGGCCGACACTTTCCGTAACTATTTGCGACGCGTGGGACTTACGATGGAACGCGCCCAGTCAGCGAGTCCGGACCAAGACAGCAGCATCGGTGAACTGTGGGAAGAGCTCGCCAACGTTGCCGATAACGTCGCGAGTGAAAGCCGGATCCGATGCTTATAGTGAAGCGCTTTCGGCAGTCGATGTTCTCCGCCAATGCTTCCTCAATTTTGGAGAACGCAGACTCGTACTGCTCCAAACAACGTTTCGTATAGAGAATGCTATGCTAGTTGTAGCCGCCAAAACAAAAGGGAAAACAAAAATCACCGCATTTTTTTTGCAAAGTAGGCAGTTGAGGCGGAAACAATAAATGGATTATTTTGGGTATGGTTAATGGCTACTTTACTGTTTTCGTTTCTGCATGCGGGGATGGTGGAGTTGAGGAGGGGGGGGGGCTACCGCGCAATGCGAACTCGTAACAATAAGCTCGTTATAGGCGGGTTCGGCTATATCGAAGTATTGGATATATCGAACAAATCGCGTTGCATATCGCAGTTCGCTATAAACGGGTTTGACTGTATCACCTGTCGCCATTAGGTAGAATTTTCGTGTTATAATGTTAATGAATATTCTACTCTAGGGTTTGCGAAGGAGTAACGCCAAAGCACAAATGCTAAATGCTCGTAGGAAGAGCACTGTGGCATTCAAATCGCGGAATTCAGCTGCCCATGGGACACTGTTCACAGCTCATACGCCACGTTTATTTTTTTAGCGGGTAACGAGTTCGCTGTAATAAACTATTTCACTTGGAGTAACCTGCGTTGTCCTTGGGTACAAGACATTAAAATTAAAAAATCAAACTTTAATTCGGTAAGACATAGTACTGCTTATATCTGAGGACAACAAGGGCTTTCAAAGGAAACAACTCATGAGTTCAAGAGTGGAATGGCTCCCAATTATTTTTCTTTGATTTCAAGACTCTATTTTCCGCAGATGTGCCAACGGATACCCGGATGTTGCAGAAAGCGAAATATTGTCACGTTGCCAAAGACAAGGCAGTTGTCTTTAAGAAAAACAAGTTTATTGGGGCGAAATTGTTCTCCCTTCACAACTGAAATAATACACGGGCGGCGAAGCAGCAGTCAGCAAAGTGACGTACGCAAGCGAGCGTCGGTGATCGCATGCCGCGGTGTCTGCTCTGCAGGCTTTTATCTTTCGGCGCATGTGTGTCTGCAACCATCGATTCAGATCCAGAGCATTGTAGATCACAGAATATTATTCTGGGCTAGTGACGTTCGGGTGAAACAGTATGTTTATCTGAAAATGATAGCCCGCGCGGCATAAAAGTAAAGACCGGAAGACGCGCTCTGTTTGGAACGCAGATAACATAGCCTGGCGTGGCCCGGCAGTACAAACAAACAACAAATATACAAAATCATACATGGTTCGCGGCATTACCCCCCCCCCCCTTTACGAGTGCATCGGCTCGATGCTAAAATAAAAGAGAGTCCGAACGAACAACAAAAAAAAGTTTGTCATCTTGCATAGTAGGGTTTCAAGCGAACCACGTGGACGACTTCGGGTCGCGTGCGTCCTCGGGATGTTCCAGAATCACCATCGGGGATCAGCTCGTAGGTAAGTTGGCCGACACGTCCTTGAATCTGGTAGGGTCTGAAATGCCATCGCAGAAGCTTCTCACTTAGTCCGCGTCGACGGATGGGAGTCCAAACCCACTCGGCGTCTCGGCGTCGGAGGTTGTAGCGCCCGGCATCCACCAGCTGCTGGTCCGTTGTACAAACTCTAGCCAGCTGGCAGGCCTCCTCCGCCCGCTGAAGGTATCCTTGGACGTCGGTGTTGAGGTCGTCGTCTTCTACGTGCGGAAGCATGGTGTCGAGCATCGTCGTCGGCCGTATTCCGTAGACAAGCTCGAACGGCGTCATCTGCGTACTTTCCTGGATAGCAGTGTTGTACGCAAAGATGGCATACGGGAGCACTTGGTCACAAGTCTTATGTTCAACGTCGACGTATATTGACAGCATATCCGCGATTGTCTTGTTCAGGCCTTCTTTTATTCCGTTCGTTTGGGGGTGGTACGCCGTCGTTCTTCGGTGAACCGTGCTGCTGTAGCGTAATATTCCTTGCCTCAGCTCCGCAGTAAAGCCGTTCCGCGCCCCGTGATTAGGATTTCCGGGGCTCCATGTGTATCAGATCGGGCTATCGCGCATGTGCACCGATAGTAGTTTTCACTTTGTTGCCAAACTCTTCCTTCCCTTCGCTGCCCACGCAGCTATATAACCGACTGAATAAACGACCGTGGGGTCATTTCTTCCCTTGCTCAGCTACTGGTCGTTCGCCTATTAAGATGAACACGATACATGGTGTCAGAAGTATTTATTTGGCAGCAGTATGGACACCGTGAAGCCGCCGGAGCCGCTCCAGCTTTCGGGAAAATTGCGAAGAAACTGGCTGCTGTTTAAACAGAAGCTGTAGCTCTACATCACAGCGACATCATCGGACAAGCCAAGGACTGAAGCTGTGAAAGCGTGGCGATACTCCTCAGCACCGCCGGCGACGATGCCCTGGACGTATACAACAACTTCATCTTCGCTGAAGGTGAGCACAAGGAAGATTATGCAACTTTGTTCCGGAAGTTTGACGAGTAATGTGATAAGCAAGGAAATGAAATTTCTGAAAGGCACATGTTCCGTCTTCGAGTACAGGACGAGGCAGAACCTTTTAAAAGATTTTTGCGAGACATAAAGAAGCAAGCAAAACTCTGCAACTTTGGCGAGCTTGAACCATAACATCCGGTCCATAACCATAACCTTCGATGCAGATTTGGTGCAAGACAGATTCAGTGCTTCTCTGAACTTTCCTTACGACGGAGTGGTAAAATGTTTGTTATCAGTTGTTTACACGCTGGTATTCTCATTTCGGCGAGGTAGCGATTCTGCGATGCATGATTCGTGGGCAACGGTTCGCCATAAGCAACGCCCGCGGAACTACTTCCACAGGTGGCCTATCAGTTTATAAGTCGGCGCTTTGGACAGAAGCGGTAAGCACGCCGGGTATCAGGCATTTAGTGGCCGCTGAAAAAGTGCTCTCTGATCAGATTTCCTGGGCCAGAATCACTGAACGTATAAACAGTGCGCCCCCTTGGGCACGTAGATTGAAAAGCGAAGCGCGAAGTGTATGCCAAGGAAGCGCCTCGTCAAAGGCAACTGTAGTGGAAAGAGCCAGCACTTTCGCTTACCGCGCGGCAGGTCTTGCAATTATACCAAATGTATTCCGTGATCAATTACCTCCTATTTGTTTATTTGAATGATATGTTACACGGTGTCTGACCGCACCTAACTTTTTAATGTTCGCTAGAAGAGAGGAGTGTGGTTTCCTCACTTTGTATGCCGCACATTTTAAATTCCTTTTTTTAATTTTTAGAATTGGTGTATCGCCTGTCCTCAGTAGATAGAATTTTTGTCTTCGATCTACAATATTCCTAGATATGATTCGATCGTTCGCAAAGGTTTAACAGGCAAGCATAAATGCTTGCAAAGCAAACACCACTGCATTCTATTCGCCCACGCCAGTCTGCACAAGTGAATTCATTGACGTCTTCTACCCCGCTTGTTATATTTTTCACCAAAGCTTTATACCTCTACTCCCATTGGTTTCATCCCCGCGGGCAAAAACGCCAACGCGTCAAGGCCTGTGAAGACCAGCCCATGCGTCAGGCTAATCAGGCACACAGCATTGTGCTGATAATTTTTTAAGCCAACCACAAATTATACGTACAAACAGCAATATGCATGATAAGGAACCTGTGAAGGATTGGACCCTTCCCCCGCTTGTTATCCGTAACGATTATGTTTGCAGATAACTTTGAAGACCAGGTTTGGACTATTGTTCATAAACAGAGCACATCTTGACCAAGACGCAGAGCGCATGCGTGAGGCTATGGAGGACCTAGCATTTGCCTCCAGAGAAACCGAGTGTGGTGTCAGTGTTAGTGCAGTGTTCGTAGATAAGGTATTAGAATACCGCCCCGTTGGTACGCAAGGCAGCAACGGCGGCGGCCAAATTGCAAGTTCATCAGTGCATTATCATCGCCGCATTGATGGCCTCAACTCTAAGTTTGACGGTGTCCTTTATTAGCACTACCAAAGTTGCAACACAACGGCATCTTTGAACACACATAGGCTTCTCAAAAGATGTTAACGTGTAATCTTTGATTCAGATTCGGAACGACGTCAGTCGAGCGCAGAAGCAGATCAGGCAGGGCAAGCTAAGCCTACAAGAGCTGACCGACAAAAACTCATAAACTACATAATGTCAGTACCCATGAACCTTCGCAGTGCAAACATACGCCACGTAATGCTAGCTGACAAATGTTCATTGCGGTGGCACGGAATGACAGAAGGAAAGAGTGGCATACTCTTTACGCTTATATAGCGACGCTAGGCGAGCGCACCTCACAAGCCTGCCGAGACGACCAGAAACATTTCATACCCTCATTTATCCCCATTTTAGTGGTAGCAGAACACCTTTGCTAGACATCCATTTTCGAAGGGCGGGAAGGCGAACAATTGTTTTCTTTGAAATTAAGCGGAGAACGAGTTTGCTCCAATGAAGCTTGTTCCTTGGTGGAACTTGCGTCCTTTTTGGCTACGTGACAATATAATAAAAACGAAACTTCAAATAAGTTAGAATTGGCACTGCTTCTGATTGAGGACAACAAGGGGTTTCAAAGGAAACATAACACATGAGTTCAAGAAGTGTCATGGCTCCAAATGTTTTTCTCCATGATTTCAAATTCCTAGTACACGCAGATGTGCGAACAAGTAAATGGATGTTGCAGAAAGCGAAATGTGAAATGTCGAGGCAAGCTCAAAGGTTTCTCTTTCGTATAAGACCAGTTCTTTCAGAGCTGTGATATCCTAAAAGCGCGTATTTTGAATGGAATTTGTACCATGAACCTTTCGGTATTTCACTCAATTCGCCTTTTTAGAAACCATTGTACAGACATAAAACACGAATGGAAAATAAATAAAAGGAAACGCCGAAAATAAGAGTTGTAGTCAAAGTACAAAGGTTACACAATTTTTTAACCTAAGAAAAACAGGTTCTATGTTTCTGGAGACGCGAGCTGAAAAGGTCCATTTTGAAAATGTGTTCAAGTAAATTTCTGCTGCTACTTAATATCGCAGTGTCACTAGATCCGCCGCGTTTGATGTGCTGGGATTTTTTTAACGAGCATGCAATGGGAGGTTAGTGAGAAACCGTGGGGAAACCGTGGTTTCAGTTTTTTTCGTTCTTATTATTACGGTTGTACATTGTGCGATTCATGATAACCTGCGCGACAGGAAGCCACCTTGCGAACACGAGTCGGAGCAGCTGCGTTTGCTTGAGGTAAACAGGTATGAAGGTGTGGTATAACATGGTCTTGCCATGGCCGACAACCAACACTTAGGTTTCGTTGTTATATGCTCACAAAAGGAACATTGACGTTTTCTCTCCACTCCAAACCCGCCGACCGAATAGAAAAAGGGTGTTGCTATAGTTTTTTTATCTACAACTTAAGGTAAGAAGAATAAGAGCATACCTAAAACGAACAACTAGAGGCGTGGAGCCGAAGAAACGCACGGAGGGAGGGAAAGCTTCATGAAATGCTAAAGAGATTAGGAACACTAATGTCAGGGATTGGTACTTACGACGGCAGTAAAGTTAGCACGATGACAGAGGGAACAAGAGATCAAAGGGTGAACAGACCGTAAATAAACAAAAAGATAAAAGTAAAATAAAAATTAGGCGGAAGAATGAGCCGGAATCGATATACAGGAAACAGCACGTAGACGGCTTTAATGCTAGATAACCTTATACCGCCTCCACGTGCCTTTACTCTGCGCGAGCTCATTGAAGAGCTGCCTGCTCGAAATCTTCTTACAGCTGCTGCGCCTGATTGGATTGCATACCGTGGTCTCTGCCATCTCTGCAGACTGTGGGAAAAAGTTCTGTTGGACCGCTAGAACTTCTACTGGGCTACTGAGCTTCCCGGCCGACTGGAAAAGAACTCGTTGAGATATTTCGTCGTACAGGCGAATAAAATTTTCTAGCTGCCTGAGCAAGGTGATGGAGCGTATTGTCCTTGCTCGTATGGAATGGCTTCTGAAAAAAATTACACCTTGTTCCCGTAGGCGAACCCTGAGTAGCACGCAAAGCAGAAGTGGGGTCGATTCAAGTGCCCATTAGTTTTCAGTTCGTCGTTCCCGTTGTTGAGGTACGTAGCTACCGTTATATTTACAGTTTGGTTTCAATGGTAGCTACCACACTTTTCACTTACCGGAACTACGAAATGGGAAATCGCCTTGAGCCCATGGCTGTTTCGCATACTACTCAGGGTTTCCATATGGGAAGATGGTGTAATTTTATTAGATGCGATGGGGCTATGTCCGTCCCTTGTCGTTGTTGCGCCGTCCAAACCCCCACTGCGCGTGCTCGGCTTGCTGAACGCCCGGTGGTGTCTTACCCTTTAGTGGCTCCTGGAGCGACAGTGTTACCGGGGTCTTACTGGGCCGGCCCGAGATGAGCCGAGAATGCGCAGTGAGGGTGTGGACGGCGCCACAAGGGAGCGACATAACTCTGACCTTGAGAAGCTGAAGCGACAGCACGCTTCCCCGTAAAGGGCTCCTGTAGCGGCAGTGTTGCCGGTGTCCTCCTGGGCTGGCCGATGGATGGACGATGGACGACGGACGACGGAGATGAGAGCGAGAGATTCTTTGCATCTAAAAGCATGTCTTGCACCCAGACGCCATGCAAGGTATTCGCAGAGGACGTTCAGCAAGAGACAGCGTTATTGACCATGTCACTGCCATTGAGAATGACAAACAATACTGTTGGCTGACAGATCCCGTGTTTTTAAACATTAAGAGAGCAATTTATAATGTATCTCACGACGCCCTTCTGGATGCTCTTGAGTCCATGGCTATTGGGGGAAGGTTAATTAAGTGGATAGCGTACTATCTTCGCGGAAGGATCGTTTTCATGTCAACAATTGGTGGTGAGACTTCCGATTATGCCGCCACTTCGGACGTGCGCAAGGAGGAGTACTCAGCCCAACGCTATTTACGCTGGCTCTCAGAGGTTTCACTAAAGTTTTTCCCAAAACAGTGTAAATATCTGCCTTGCGGATTATATACATCTTTGGACACCAGTTGTAACGCGTCTTCGCGTGCAAGCGCGACATCACAAAGCAGTATGAGCCACTTTGATGCACTTACGCTGCCAAGAACTCGAAATGCGAACGTCCATAGTGCCACATTGGCATTTGCCTGAACACTCATGAAAGGCTACCCTTTAAAGATCGAAGCTTGGGGCTGTTATTCCTTGTGTCACGCACCACAAACATCTCTGCGCGACGATTGATCCAGATCTCTTGTAGTCAAAACATGGTTCTGCACTGACAAGGAAATTACAGTTTTACCCATGTCCTTCAACATGTGGCAGAGAAATCATTGTGCCCATCTGTTTCGTGGCTGTGGAGACTTCAGAATGCGCTCTTTATTGCTATTTACAGTACAGCGCCCCTATACTTTGTAACTTCAAGCGATCCTCACTAGGCGTTCATCAAAATGCAAAGGCGCAATCTCTACGTATGTGTTTAAGGTTGCCACGGTGATCATCAACATTTGGAACAATCGCAGTTAAGATCTAGCTCACGCAAGAACCTATTTGTGTACTCCTCCAACCTGTCAAACGACATTAATGTCTTCACAAGACATTGTGGCTTCTCTGATGGGCGCAGATATGATAGTTTTGCACTCTGTGTGAATGAAACGGAAACACCACATAGCGTGACATGTGCAAAAGCGTGCATATCATACATGGCAGTTATATAATTGGAAATCTTAAATACCGGCTGCATTTTGAGTAATTTTTAGATTTACGGAAATAAATTGTTTAAAATTATAAACATTTTTTGTTTTGTAAAATTGAAACAAACAACTATTATAAAACAAAACGCACAAAAGAGATTGTTTTTATCAATTACAAAAATTAAAAAACGCAACTGTGTAAACAAATGTAATAAAAATATTTAGGTTTTTGTAAATTAAGTCTGCTCAGTTGTTTGTATAAGAACATCAACTGTACTTGCGCAGTTAATCCATGTGTGGTTTGATGTCCCGGTTGAGGAGGTCAATTCGATCGGTGCTTGAGTTAAAGTATTGAACACTGTTCAGCGAGTGTTTCGGCATCACTGGAAACCCGATTTGGGAAGATTGACCCAGGATTTTGAATTCTACGGGGCTGTGAGTTTCGCCACCACGCCTAGGCTTAGCGGGGCCGTTCGGCCTACGCGATGGACGGCCTCCCGGCCTCGGCGGCTGGTTCGGTGAGCCAAATAGAGGCGGACATGGAAGCGGAGACCGCCATGAGTGCCCAACAACACGGACTACGAGGCATTGACGGAAAATGGTGTGTATTTGTGACCGGTGAGGACTTGGCGCCCGATGACACGGCGGGGTTGGTCCTGCCGAGTGGCAAGCGTGCTCGGAATAACATCAAGAACGCCGAAAGCGGTGAGTCCCCCCAACCGGCGACACAATCCAGGCCTCGTAAACGAGAACGTTTTGCCCAAAAGTAGCGAGAGCGGCCACAACGGCGGCGCGCATGCCGCGAGTCATGCCGCGGGAAGATATCGAGATTGTCATTAGGCCTAGAGGTGGGCTGAACGTTGCGAGGACGGAAGTGCCGACGCTGATGGCGGTAATTCTGGCAGCTACTGGCGTCAAAAGAGAGGACGCTATGGGGGATATATTCTGCCCAAACCCCGTGCAGAATATCATAGTCGTGAGCACGCCGGACGAGAGACGAGCAAGGCAATACTCGAGGATAAAGTGTCTGACAATAGGAGGCACTGGCCACGAAGTCTGGGCATACCAAGCGGCAATGGAAGGGACAGTGAAGGGAATGATCAAGGGAATATCGATCACGGACACCCAGGAAGACATCAACGTGAACATCGTGAACATGTACAACCCCCAGGTGCTACAAGCGCACAGGATCGGGACGTCGAACACCGTAATCATCCTGCTCGAGGGCACAAAAGTGTCGAACTACGTCAAGTACGGAGCAGTCCTCGTACGCTGCGGACGTTACAAAAAACACTTCGACGTATGCAAGACGTGCGGGCAAGTCGGACACAGGGGCGACGTCTGCCCCAACCGGAACGCAAACGTCTGCTTCGCCTGCGGCACCATCAACCCTGGCCTCGAACACCAGACGAAATGCAAGCCGAGATGCAGGCTTTGTGGAGGCGAACACGTCACCGGAGACAGAGAATGTGGGAACAAATTCAAGACGCCTTACGTCGTCAGGCAACGACAGTGGGAGTGGAAAGACCGGCAAGAACGACGGGACCTGAGGGACGAGGACTTTCCACCACTCCGGAGGGAGAAGAGCGTCAGCCGCGGACCTCAAGCCAAGGGAGGAAGCAGCACGCACCGAGGGCGCTCTCTTTCGAGGCAACCGGCCCCGGGAAACCAGTGCTGGAAAGCAGCCGGGAGAATGGCATCGCCGGCGCGGAGCATCTCGAGACGTCGGGGCGACGCGGAGCTGACCGTGGAGCGCGGACGTTCGAGATCGCGGGGAGAGTCAGAAGGAGGCCAGCGTGGAGTCGCCGATAACAAGGTGGGCTGGGCCGGCGGGTCTCCCAAACCTCGATCGCCGGATTCCCCACCCTCTAACCCTGGTAACAACAACATGAACGGTGATAATGCCACAGTGAACGGGCTAAAGAAAATCATAGAGAAGCAGAATGAACAGATTCGCGAACTAATGAGGAAATTAGAGAAAGCAACGAATAACAACACCGCGCAGCACACACCAATACACGAAGAAACACTAGCTAACCCGGTAGGAGAGGGAGCGCGCAAGCTGCCGAGGAGAAGGTTGCCACCCGCGGTACTCGCCGGAGCGACGCAGAACTCGGAAGTGCAAGCGATGGAGGACGAGGAGCTTCCACCGCAACAAGAGCAAACGAAGGAAGAACAGGTACAGCTAACTCCTGGCGAGTCTGTCATATTGGCGGCTCTGAGAACGCTTGAAGAAAGGGTAGCTACGATTGAGGCCAAGCACGATCGCCTGGCGGCTAGGCTCAACGCTCTAGAAGTCAACGAGAAATACGGAACATTAAAGAAGGAACGAGCAGAACGGCTGAAGGAAACAACTGCCAAGAGAAGGGGACGATTAGACACGAACCAGAAAGATGAAGCCAAAACAACACAACAAATCTAATCGGACACGGGTCGTCGATGAGGTGACCGCTATATATCAGTGGAACTGACGAAGCATAAAAGCCAAGGAGAGGGAGCTTATCCTTCACATAGGGAGCCAGGACGCACACCGACAACCCCTAGTCATAGCGCTAGAAGAGACCAAAGTTAAGCCTTGCATGCCGGGGTACATTACATATACCGACCCGACCGAAAAGAGCACCGCCGTCCACGTACGTAATACGGTCGCTGCGACGCAACACATCACGGCGCAGCACGGCTGCGACCACACGCTGGTCGAGCTGCACGCGAGAGACATTGGGCACAGCAAGAACGTATTTATACTGAACGTTTACTGTAGACCAGGAGCCAAGCACCAATAGGATTTCGATGCCATACTGAAGGACGCGATGGGACTAGCAAAAAGCCGCACGCTCCTGGTCATGGGCGACTTTAACGCGCCTCACCCCATGTGGGGCTATAAAATTGCGTCCAAGAGGGGCAAGGCTCTCGTCCAAGCCATGGGAAAGCACGAGCTGTACCTCATCAACGAGCCGGGAATCCCAACCCGAACGGGTAGCAGCGTGACCAACGACACGACCCCCGATCTCACGTGGTCCTCGGGGCCGCTGGAGACAAGGTGGAAGTGCGAGACGCCGACCTCGGCTCGGATCACAAAATCATCAAGATCGATGTCCTCGGGCCTGTGTATAAGGCGGTGTACGGCAAGGCGAGGATAACGGATTGGGATAAGATGAGAAAGCACACGAGTGAGAGGAAGCAAAAAGAAGATGCCGAACCGTCTGCGGAATCCTACGAAGACTGGGCCAGACGACAGCAGGCCACGCTGCAAAAGTACACGCAAGAGATCCCCACGACGGTCGACACGCCTTTCGTGGACGCCAGGCTCTCCAACCAGTGGGCGCTGCGCCACTCGCTCACTCGCAGGTGGAAGCGCCAGCGGCGTAACAGGAAGCTGGCTAGGCGCATCGGCCTACTGAACAAAGAGATAGCGGCGTATGCAGCCAAATTGTGCAGGAAAAACTGGCATAAAATGTGCGAAATCTTACAAGGGCAATTGTCGGCGGGCAAGACCTGGAAATTGTTGCGTCACCTCACGACCCCGCACAAAGCAAGTCGACCACGAATCGGAACCTGACCAAAGTCACCAATAATTACGACGGGGATAGCGCCGAATTTCTCAGGGACCTCCAAAAGCGTTACCTCCAGACCGAAAAGGGGCGGTATCTGTTTCCACAAGTGTACGAGGGGACCCCTAACGAGGAGCTGGACAGACCCTTCATAATCTCAGAGCTATGGGCCGCCATCGACAAAAGCAACAGGAAAAGCGCGCCCGGGGTGGACAACATTACCTATAAGCTGCTTTTCAACATGTGCGGCAGAACGGCCAACGAGCTACTGCAATACATCAACGAGGCGTGGGAAACGTCGCGACTACCGCAAGAGTAGAAGAAGGCCAAGGTCCGCTTCATCCCGAAGCCAGGGAAACCACCTTCGATCGAGAACCTGCGACCTATATCGCTGACGTCCTGCGTGGGTAAGGTCATGGAGAGGATGGTGTTGCACAGGCTGCAGAGACACCTCGAGGAAACAGGAGAGATGTCGGCGACCATGTTCGGTTTCCGCAAACATCTCAGTACGCAGGACGTCATGGTTCAGTTGCACGAACTCGTCATCAAACAAGCAACCAGATCGAGCCCTAGAGCCATCCTGGCCCTCGACCTCAAGGGGGCGTTCGACAACGTCACCCATGCCAGCATCCTGCGTAACCTGAACGCGACCGGCTGTGGCGCGAGAGCTTTCCACTACGTCCGCAACTTCCTTGAGGACAAAGCGGCCGTTCTGACGATAGCAACGCGAAGACGGACCCGATAACGCTAGGAGAACGCGGAACACCCCAGGGATCCGTAATATCGCCCCTGCTGTTCAACCTGGCACTGCTACCCCTGCCTAAACTGCTGGAACGCACTGAAGGGTTAGACCACGCTTTCTACGCCGACGATATCACGGTCTGGACGAACAGGGCCGGATCGGAGGGGTGGATGGAAGAAACACTGCAGCGCGCAGCGACGACGGTCCACGAGTACGCCAAGTCATGCGGCCTGAGCTGCGCCCCCCAAAAGTCCGAGCTCTTAGTAGTCCAGCCGGGCGTCGGCAAGAGCAGCAGATGCGGCCTGCAGATCGATATCGACGGCATCCAGGTCGAACCCACTCAACAGTGTCGGATCCTGGGGCTGTTGCTTCGCAGCCACGGCAAGGCGGACGCGGCCGTGGACAAGATATGCCTAACGTCGGAGCAGGTCCTCGGCATGCTCCGCCGAGTAGCAAAAAAGAATCGGGGCATCAAGCAGAATGACGCGCTGCGCTTGGTTCAGGCCTTCGTGGTTACCAGAACCACCTACTCGGCTCCATACCTAAACCTAACCGGAACACAGAAGGCAAAACTGGACGTCATCTTGAGAAAAGCCACGAAACAAGCCCTTGGACTACCCGCGTACACGTCGAACAAACGGCTGTACGAGATGGGGGTCCACAACACAGTGGACGAGCTCGTGGAGGCGCACCTCTCCAATCAGAGGATGCGTCTCAGCGGGTCCGAGCACGGGAGGAGGATATTGGAAAAAATCGGATCGTGGCCTGAACCGGTGCAAATGTCCGGCCGCGTCCCCAAACATTGGAGAGACAAGATCAACACAAAACCCCTCCCACGCAACATGGCGCCAGGAGAGGATGACGACAGGAGAAAAGCGCGCGCCAAGGCTTTGGAAACGCGCTTGGAAGGCAACCCCAATGTCATGTACGTCGACGCCGCCCTGGTCAAGGGAAGCGACAAGGCCGCTTTGGCAGTAACAACAAGAGACAGGCTCGTCGCCAGTGGCGTCCACGAGGACAAGAAACGCGACAAACGCTGAAGAGATGGCGATCGCATTGGCACTAATTCAACCCGGGGCGACGCACGTCGTGACAGAGAGTAAGAAAGCCTACGCGAACTACCACGTGGGGTTGATCTCCTCCGAGGCGGCACGCGTCCTCAAACGGCACAAAACACCAGACAACGAAGTCGAACTGATTTGAACCCCCGCGCACTCCTCCCTGGTCGGCAACAACATCGCCGACTATTACGCCCGAGACATGTCCAACCGGGAGGGGGAGGAGACGGGGGTCGACTCATTGACACCAATCACTGCCTACAAAGATAGCATTACAATGTACAGGGAAAATAGACAAACGCTACCTGAGCCTCATCACTCCCTCACCCGCACGGACCAGACGATAATACGCGGAATACAGGCAGGGTCTCTGGCCCACCCAACACTACTACATAAGATGTATCCGCACCAATACTCCGAGCTGTGCCCGTTCTGCCACACTAGCAAAGGGACGTTAATACAAGTCATACTAGAGTGCACCGCACCAAAGGCACCAATACCCCACTCACCCTCCTCTTTGCCCCTTCCCCTTGATGAGCGATGGGAGATCCTTCGGCTCAGCACCTCCGCAAACGTCCACGCGAGCCTAGCGCCCGTGGGCGGGAGTTGCTAGCCCGGTACGGGGCCTGGGAATGAGGCTCCGCTCCCGTCGACGGGTCCCCCCCACCGGAGGGGGCTCACTCTTTCGCATAATAAAGTTTGATCAATCAATCCATCCATGTGTATCCTTGGCCTCACCTATTAATCTAAATTGAAGTACGCCCAGACGGAACGGTAGCTGCCAGTGAGGCTGCGTTAGTGGGAACACACAAGACCCGGCGAGAGCCGTATGTCTTGATTTTACCCAAAGGCAAATTGCTACGTTTTGCTTCGGATTCGCGTTCCGTAAGAATTTTGCCGCCTTGCTGCTTGACATGGTGTCCTTCAAGATCCGTTTCCCCTGTAGCTTTGGGATTTGTTCGATCAGTCTTCTCCGCACTTCGCCGCTGCGCGTTCCTTTTTCGTGTATTGGGAAAGTTGACGCAGACGGTGGAATTCGGGGTGGGTTTGTTAGCTCGCCTGGACGGATTCTGCTGCTTCCTTACTTAATGTGGTGATGCCGATTTACAGCGCACGCTATATATGAGAAGCAGCCGTTCTATAGAATGCACTGCGCTTGAAGAGAGAGAGAGAGAGAGAGTGACAGAGAGGGCTTGATTTGTAAGGGTGGCTGTAGCTTGTTGGGGAACGGAGGGTAAAGAATCGGGTAATTCGAAGTGGAGTACGATAAGGTGGACCATTGTTTCTTCGGGGTCAGGAAGAGAGGAAAAACCCGTCGTTCTATATGCTGCTGGAAAACACCAGTGGGTAGTCCGAACGATGGGAATGTCCACGAACATCTCGCCATTTAATTGCGAATTATGTTGAAGCGGCCACAAAATGTGTATGAAAGTCTAGGCATCAACAGCTGCTCGCTAATATTTAGATAAGAAATGATGAGAGAAATGGGGTAAACTACGCTGTGGCGATATACCGATGCGCTTTATGGAAAGGCCCTCCAGTACTTAGTTCGAACGCCTAAAAGGCCCATCAAAGGAAAAAGCTGGCGTAGCCGTTTTCAGCAGGAAACTGTACATTAATATTCATTGGCTCTGAGAGCGAATATGGGCAGCCTTACGTTCCCATTGGGACCGACGAGCCACGTGGCTATGAACGCGCGTGTCTGCGGCAGCCGAGTATGACTCGTTGCATAGGTGCCCCCGGAAGAGCTCAAGGCGCAGAGGTAGGGAGGTGGACGCAGATTGCGCCTCCCTCATTTAGCCTGGAAGGAGTCGTCACGGAATCATAACACTCGTTTAGCGCACCACCGCACAGACTAGCAAGTTTGGATCCCCTGTGCTTTTCTCGGAATTAATGAGCATACCGCCCCTCACAATGCCCAATGGCGCAAATTCGTTTTAAACGTGTCGACGTTGAAGAAAAAACATTCTGCTTTTGGAAATCACAGGAAAGCCACTGCGCCAGCCGTGGGTTGACCGAGATGAAGCTGCGGCTTTATATAACACCTTCCAACAACGTTGCACTCCTACGAGGGAGACTGAAAAGAAATTGAACCTTTTACTTAACCGAAAGCTTTCTTAGTGAAACTGATGGCATTCTATCAAAAACCTAACTCATTTCCCCGTAGAAAACCTCTGATCAGATCACTTGACACTCATTTCCCCGTAGAAAACCTCTGATCAGATCACTTGACACGCGATGGCTGCGTGAAACAGGTCTTCCACTGTGTTAAAACGGTTTCTTGAAAATCTGCGACAAAGGAATGGTTATCAGTGAGACATTACACACGTCGATTACGAAGAAGTACAATATTATACCCGTGTGTCAAAAACCACGTATCGGTATGCATTGCATCGTTTGCAGATGCTGTTACATACGGGAAGGCGTCCCAGCACAGCGTTCCCCGGTGCCTCTGTTATGTAAAGTAACGTCGTGGTCGATCGGCCGGCAAATGTTCCGGCCTTGGAGATGAAAAAAAGAAGCTGAAGGCAAAATGAACTAGTTTACTCCATGGGAGAGATGAGCCGAAGAATAAAAGTACAATACTCTTCCCTCCGACGCGACAGTTTAGGACACGAGCGGAGTGACCGCATTGATTTGCTGCTCCAAACCACTGATCTTCCGTGCTCGGTGGCCCTTATTTATGCCCTAAGAGATAAATGTCAAACAACACTGCTTCTGCTTGTGCACACGACGCACATAACAATCTTTTTCGAGTTGCTAAGGGGCAGAGCCGTCTGGTCAGGGGTTTGTAGTTGCGCCGCAAGCGGAGTCTGGGGAATGGGAAAAAGGAGGTCTCGGCTGTAGCGTCCCCGTCCTTCGGACAAGTCGCTGCACTTTGTGTTTGCCACCACCGAAGATTGTACCACGCCAATATCAGGGGGCCCTTACGCCAGTCGTTCTGGGGAAAGTTGGCACCTGTCCGTGGCAGGCTTGCACTCGCAAAACTGTGCAGGACGCCGGAAAATAGTAGCGGCGTGCAGAATTGTAACACGCAGTTTCTTAGTGCAAGAAAAATTGTCGCAAGTATTCGTGCTTTGCTTGCGATTTGGGTCTTTGGAATTTTATCAACTGATTGGACGCACTTTCAGCGCCGGATTTCACTCTCATTCTTCGCAGCTTTGGTGTTAGAAAGGTTCCGCGCTTTTCTCAACTTTCTTTGGGAACCGATGGCAAAGTTTGTTTAATAGCAGGTAGTCAGCAAAAGGGTATTCTCATTTGAGTGAATGACCAATTCTGGGAGGCACCTTTCCTTGGCAACGAAATATAGTGTCATTCTACTAATATATACTGCAGGGAATCTGCCGCCACGGTTCAGCGAGATATCGGTCATTCACACGTGAGGTACATTCTATTTGTACTAGGAATGGCTCATGAACAAGCTGAATTTTTTCCCTGAGGCTCCAAAACAGCAACAATATTGTTGTAAAAAACTATATAAATGTGGAGAAATGTTATAGCAATAACATCGCAACAATTGTTTATTCGCCAAAAACTATTTATAAACTGTATGCCGGGTGAACAAGAAAAAAAATTACACCATCTTCCCCCGCTGCAACCCTGAGGAGATGCAAAGAATCTCGAGTTCGCACAAAAAAAACCCGCCCGAATCTTCCAATGGGGGGAACCCGAGTAAATGTGTCGCAGAGTGGTGGGGGTATCGCATGAATGTTACGTAATTGGGTATGGATTGGGAATGCTTAATTGTTATTTCGTCTTTATTATTCTATTTTATTGAATGAAGGAGAAGCGAAGGCAAGGAGTGTAAAGTTAAAGTCTGTCTTTATTGCTTGGTGCCGTCAAGCAAAGCGTCAAGTCAAGCGAAAGCCAAGCAAAGACGCCCTTGACTGAATCCGAACGCGCGCTCCGCCGTTTATAGACACACCGCCCGCGTTCGAGGGAGAGGAGTACGGAGGGAGAGACGCGCATGCGCTCACTCCGTACACAAGCGCGCGAGCTTTGCACGCACCCACGACGCCGTTATCACGTGTACACGCCCTGCCGCCGTTACTGTTGAGCGCGACGCAGCGCACGGTTAGCTACGACGCATGCGCGCAGACGCGCTCCCTCCGCACCGCCGCAGTGGTTGTTGAGAGCGACGGAGGCACGGGGTACACGTACTCCTCCCGCACCGCTGCACCTGTTGTTGAGAGCGAGGAGGGTACGGGGAGAGACGCGCACCTGCGCCTCGACGCGACGCGCATGCGAGTGAGCGTGTGGACGGCGCCGACAACATAGACGAGTGACATCGCGAGCCTAAGAAATGCTCCGCATTTAAAACTTGGACGGTGGTAGTGCGTTGACGGTCGTTGTGCATGCTGCCGATGCGCGTAAGATTGTTGTCGAACCAGAGTCTGTCGCACACCTTGCAGCTGTGTCCGAAGCTCCGGTGCAAGAACTTGCGTTTGAAGCACGGCGCCGACCGTAGCACGACGTTGGCGTGCCGAAGCGGCGTCGCGTTGTCGAGCGAGGGATCTGCTGCTCGACGTTGGCGTTTCGAAGCGGTGTCGCTTTCTGGCAGTGCGAGATCGGCTGCTCGACGTTGCTGTTTCGAAGCGGCTTAACGTTCTCGAAGCAAGGAATCCGCTGCTCTACGGCGTCGTTTCGAAGCGTTATCGTGTTGACGAACGGCATCCGGATCCGCTTGCTCGGCACTGGTGTTTCGAAGCGGCTTCGCGTTCTCGAAGCGCGGGATCAGCTGCGAGACGCTGGCGTTCGCGTACTGCGTCGCGAGCTCTCCTCTGCGCAGCCTTGTCTTCAGAGGGGCTCGCGGTTCTGAAAGTGGACTGGTTGTTGCTGGTTGAAGGCGTGACAGCCAGTTCACTGCCAGAATCGTTGGCGTCCATTGTCAGCTCATTGGACGGCGCAGCGTTGTCTCGACAGAAAGCAGCAACTGAAGGGAGCAACGGCGCGGACCTGGTTATCTGAAGTAGAGAGGAGGAGGGGAGAGGAGGAGCGCGCACAGTGAGTGTGGAGAGGGGAGAAAAGGTGCAGCGCGCGCGCTATCGCACGGGTGGGTGTGGAGAGCAGGAGGGGAGAGAGCGTGGCGTTATCACAACTGTTGTGGAGAGGAGGAGAGGGGTGGACGCTGGAGCCCGGACGACGGAGCCTCGACTAAGAGATGCTTTGCATCTAAAAGAGACATCCATTGTGCCTCATTAACGCTAACAATCGATGTGGGTAGCCGAGCCTGCTAAGTGAGGGACGTTGCTCGCTGCGACGGCAGGGACCAATTTTCCTTTCATATTTATTAGTACTAAGCTACGTGCGCAACACCTCGAGATAAGCAGTGTCCGCCGATCCCCTTCTGTAAGTGGCCGTTCGCGTTATAAGTCCGTGGTGACGACGGAGGCGGTTAGCATGCCCTGTATCAGGCATTTGGTGGACGCTGCAAATCAATAAAACTGCTGGAGTCAATACACCTGTTAAGAATGCGCCCTTCTGGAACCAAGCGTGAAAAGCGAAGTGCGAAATGTGTGCCAAGGAAGCGACGGGCAATAGCCATTGCCGTCTAAAGAGCCACTTTCTCTTACCCAGTGGCGCGTCTTAAAAGTTTATAAAATATACAATTTAAAGTACAATCTTTAAATCAATTAGAAATGCCCCTGGTTATAGTTGAGGACAAGGAGGTTTCAAACGAAACAAAACGCATTAGTTAAAGGAATGGAATTTTTTCTCCGTGAATCCACAACGTAACCCACGCAGATGTTCCAATGAATACTTGGATGTTGCTGCAAGAAAAATGTGAAATTGCAAGAGATTATTCATAGTGGTTTGTCTTTCGTATGTTGTGTTTTATATCAGTGCAGTGATACCTTGACGATGTGTGTTCGGAACGCAGTTTTTCTCTGGAACCTTTGATTTCACCCTAATTACCTTCGTGTAAACTATTTTCTAAGTATTGTCAGATTACGTGAGAAGGCTCAGGGAAGAATGGCGCGTATATTTACACTGACAGAAAAGGGTAGTGAAAAGGCAACTAGAAAAATATTTGCAGCAATGCGAAGCTACGAAGCAAAATTTACAACGCCATCTCGTCCCTCAATTACTGCAGCGCTTGATGTATATAGTAGCACGAACCAGTCAAAGTGTCCCTCACAGTGCCGCGGCCCAAAATAACACGCTCTCACGTTTTATTTGCCCCTCTCATGCCCACGAAACAGCGCAGGAGCACACTCTGGAAATGTACTAGCATAGCGGGCGGGAAGGGGAGTTGCAATGTTTCCCTTGAAGCGACTACACTTGAACCAAAGGTGGTTCTTCAATCGGGCCCGATAGATTTGCTTGAGGTAAAGTGGAACAAAGGTGTGTTGCAATAACGTCCTGCTGTGGCCCAGAAGTGAACTTTGTCTTCATTGTTATGTACAAGCACCGGACACTGAAATGTGCGCGTGACTGCAGCGCCGCATCTCGCCGCCGCTTAGCAACTTTGGGTCGGTGGATGTCGCGAGCAGCCGTTCAGCGCACGTGAAAAGCTCGCGCTGCGTGCGGTTCGACGCTTTTTGGCGGAGTTTTTTTAAGAAACACATTGACAATGGCAAGTTGCAGTATCCGAAAAGATCAAATTACTACAGGAAAGAATATTTGCAGCGCCGATTCGGCTGCGTAAAGGACTGCCACAAACGCGAAATGCAGCCTTGCATCGTTCTGTACTGGTTCTCTTGGCAGCCGTAAGAGAAGGATCATCGCAAGAAATGTATTTCTGCAGTACAAATAGTCAAGTAAGAAAGCCACATTTTTTTTGTCAGTAGGAGTAAAATTTTGTGTACGATTACCATTTACGTGCATCGCCAACGCGAAACGCCGCGAAACTAGAACGCTTGCTTTCACTGTTTCTACACATCGCACGCTTCGATATTTCTGAATGGCATGCCGTAATATTTGCATAACACGAAGTATCACGGCTTCCGTCACTATTGTTTTCTCAACAGTAACCCCTTTTTTCAGGAACATTCATGGCACCGAATGAATGCGGAAAGGCGGCACCACAGTATGTTCACAGCACTGGGCGGGTGGCGCGAAACGCAATGTCAAGACGCATTCCACCTATTGGCTTCCTTGGTTCCCCGAAGTGTACAGAGTGGGGCGACGCATTCCAAGCGAGTGGGTTGGCACGGTATCAAAGCCAAGGTGGCATTTAAACGCGTTATTTCACTCCTCTAAAGCGTTTATGCGTACTATGAAGCTTGAGGTGTTTTTTAAGCAGAGGATGGAAGTTAGGAGGAAACACTTTTATGAAGAATTCTGAACGGCCTCAACAAATTGTGTCACAAATACCGCTAATACGACTGTATCATTACTCACAATAAAGAAGCCGAAACTAAAGTGATTCTTCGTAAACACAACCACCAGCTCCGCTGTATCAGCAGATTTCACAATGAGTTGAACTGGGTTTACATTGTCATCAGAAAATATTGTTTAGAATGCGTCGTTAATCAGTGACAACACCCACCGAGCTGAAGAAGGGACACAGAAAAAGTAACTAGTCTGGTTACGCGAACTGAGAAAACCTCAACTCAAACATGCCCCGTCGTGGAGCGCTGTTGTCTACACTGGAGTCAGTTTATTAGGATGTGATACACGAAAAACTTGTTACTGACCTAGAGAGAAGCGCTGTGGGTACGCTTCCCTTGTTGGGAATGGCACTTCGCAACACGATGTCTGTCCGATCGATTTCTTTCACGGCGCACACGTGCCCGGCAAAGTACAATGTCTGTCCTTCTCGCAGACGCGACGCCGAAAGTAGTAGTACAGCCGCGTTTTTTTTTGTTAGAACGCACAGAAAAAAGCCCAGAAGAACTTAAAACAGGGTAAAAGATTCACCAGAACAGTTTTCGAGCACGAGACACCTTTCACAAACGTTGCAGAATCGCGAAAACGAACAGCCAAGAGTTTTCGAACACATGAACACGCTCCTGCTGTCTGGTTCTCACCGGCCCAAAGTTTGTAAAGCCTCCGCGGAACTGCGCTAGATGTACTTATCCGTCGCACCCTCTGAGCAGTGACCCGTCCTATATCAGCGCAGAAACGGCATTAATACTTTCTATTATCTCCAAACATGGTCAACCAAATAAAAATTGTGCTGTAAATTTTTTTCTTGTTCTGCTTTGGTTAACAAAACCCATGGAATACCTAGAGAGCACTACCGAAGCCAATTTGCAAGCTACCCTCCATGCGTGTGGCCGAAGGTGAAGAGAAAGGAGGTAATCATAATTGCCCAGGTTAAAGTCCATTTATGATCCCCAGACACTTTCACAAAATCTTCTGAATGTCATTCTTCCCTGTCGGTGTAGAAATATCGTTACTATCCCTACAAGACTGATGCTAAAATCTCAAACATTGATTTATTTATGTTTCAGGAATATTGAAAGAAGCCGTTTTCAAGCAGGTACATTTATTTCAGACGTTAGTGATCATATGGCAATCATCTTTGTTTTCCCATCATTTCAAGTCGACACAAACGAACTGCGACAAGAATGCCCATTACGTAGCTCGCGGAAAGAGTTGCACCCATTGTAATACCTTATGGAACAATCTTTACTTTCGCAATGGCATTGAAATAAACAGTGATTGAGAACTAGAAAAGAAATATTCGTTTTCTATTTTTCATTCTATGAAATGTTCGTTTTTTTCTTTATTTAGTGAACACATAAATTGTTTATTCTTTCAAATTTCTAACACTTCTTGAACCGTAAGCACACCTCCGTCTCCATCAGGGACGCACGGGATTACTAGCGAAAATTGCAGTCCCGAGTCCACAGGCCATGTTTGGACCAATCTGAGTGCGTTTACGCGAATTATTTAGCAGAAAAATCAATTCGAAAATGCTGTCCTCCTCTCTGCATTCTCTCCCATTTTTTTGTTGTTTACGTGTGGCGTCAGGAGGAGATGACTTGGCTTGACTGTGCTACTGCATGACTCGCCGACCTTTCGACAGAGTCAGTCGGCGCAGCGTCATGGTACAGCGTTTAGTGTGCCGGCCGCCGACGGGTCGTCGCAATTTGTTCGCTCAGTTGAAACTAAGCCACGACACGTTTGTGAATGGAAGAATGCGCGTTTCTTTCGTTTGTTCGTTTGTACACTGTATCAAGCTCCAAGTACCGGTTGATCCACACAAGCGCAGCACAACAACACATGACACGCTTCGCTGACTGTACGCTAGTAGGAAAATCTCAGGCCACTTGAATGCGGGAGAAGTCAGCGAAACCAATAAAGATAGAAATGAAATAAAATCACCCGAAACTTTTACCGTACAGCGTAAAAGTAGGGAGCAGGAAGTAGCGCACTGCATGGGCCTGGGCCGGCCCAAAAACCCGGGCCTGACCCGGCCCGTGGGCCGGGCCGCTCGAAGTCGACTTTCGGCGGGCCCGGGCCAGGCTCGGGCTCAACGCCGGCCCGGGACGGGCTCGGGCTCGACGCCATGGGCCCGGGCCGGGATGGGGCTTGAATTCATAGCCAAAGCCGTTAGTAGGTCTGACGTGAAGTGTAGAAAAGAGCATCAAAATGAATATTCTTGGTTTATTTTTTCGCGCTTCTTGCTGTTTTACGCATTATTTTAAAAACCGTTTTGCTAGGTCTGATGGTACTATACTGCAATTTTAATGACATTTTTGTATTGCATCAAGATTTTGTATTTCGGTGTATAACATACCAAAGATACTTTTACAAGGAATGCCCAAGTGGGGAAGGAAATAATTCGGATATCCTAGAGCTTTGCACCTGTCTATGTATGTACACGTGTGTTTAAATGTCGCACCAATCAAAATACGGCTGCCGTGGCAGGGAATCAAACACGCATGCCAGAGAGACACCACCGCTTAACAACCATTGCAGGTGAAGTATTTCAACGCGCGTACATACTCGTTAATTCAAATGTGCATCGGAAAATTTCAGCAATACCAACTTGTGCCGAGACAACCACGTGAAGTTGCCAAGAGTCTGGTAATCAAAGGTGATGGTGTCTCGTGTAATAATACGAGCTATTATTACGCCGATGTGGCGTGGACTGCAGACGGTGAAAGCTAAACTATGTGCACTTTTAAACCTTTATTTTTTGCGTTCAGTTCATGACGTGCTTGTACAGGCTAGATGCTCCGTCTGTTCGGCCGGTATATAATAAACAAACTTTCTTCAGCGTCAAAGACCGGGCCTGGTCACACACGCGCGGGCCCTCCCTAGGCCAAAAAATAAATCACAGGGCCGGGTCGGGCTGGGCTTGAGATGGTGGTCCCGGGCCGGTCTTGGGCCAGGCTCACTTATGAATGCCCGGGCCCGGACCGGGCTCGGGCTGGATGTTACGGGCCCGGGTCGTGCTCGGGCTTCGCGATGCGGGCTCGGGCCGGGCTCGGGACTTAAAATCAGGCCCGTGCAGTGCTCTAGCAGGAAGCACTGTTGTGCGCTTGGTGAACAAGCACTGTTGTCAGCAGCACGACTACGCATCTGCGAACGCTTTTCCGTCTAAGAAATGCGATTGCTAGACTTGAGACTATGTGGAAATTGGGAAAACGCTTACTGCACGAGCGCTAATCCACAAATAGTTACCAAAATAGCTTAAAACTCTACCACTAGATAAAAGTGCAAACTGGTTAACAATTATATATCTATTTCCCTTGTCGACAGCGCTGGCCCGTGCCCGCGTGGTCTCGAGCGCTAGGTATGATATTTTGCTTGTCGCAAGTTCGAAAACCCGAGGGTAGTTTTTTTTAAAGCTGATTTTTTTCCCGTTTTCAGCCAATGTTTTCTATACTGAGTTCACCATTTTTGGGCCATAACTTTCACTGCTGCACGACCGAGTTCGCAGAACGCACAAAGACTGACACTGACGTGCTAGCCAGTACTCGTTGGCGTGCTGGTGCCATAAGTGCCAACTGCTTACGAGCAGTGGGCACAGGCGAGGATCAGCTGAACCTTGTCCTGGTGGAAATTAGTTTAATGGGGTGCCTCGGGGGTGCCGGCTTCCTCACCAGGTTGGGCGGAATCGTTCGGGTTGCAGGGGGGTCAATCGTCGACGGGACGCCGACGGGCCAAGTGGGTCTCGAGGCCAGGAGACAGAGGCAGTGCTGGGCCGGTGGCTCGAAAGGTCTGCGCGATACTCGAGGGCAAGAACGGGAGGCAGTACCGCACCGGTAGTTCGCGAGCTTGAGGTGTAGGCCGCGGTCAGGAAGGGGACGATGGGCAGGCCTGGTAGCTTTGCGGGCTCGAGGTGTAGACCGGGTCAGAAAACGCTGGCAGCGAGCGGGCTCCTGGGAGGGACGCGCTTTCGAATTGCTCCTACGGCTTCCTCCGAATGGCAAGATGGTCGCCCCAAGTCTCACACCGATCCCCTCCGTTCGCTCCCCTGTATCTCCTCCTTCTCTTACGGCCGTGCGGCGGCGAGCAAAAGGGGAGAAGGGCCGGTTTCAAGCGGCGGTGGACAACGTGGCTGTCTGCCCACCCGCCAATGACGCGACGAGCGGAGGGAAGCCTGGCTCGCCCCGAGACAAATAGGAACCATGTCTCCCTAGCATAGCGGCCGCGTGTTCCCACGGGAAAACATCCTTCGGCCGAAGTTGTTCCATCTTGTTCGGAGTAGCCGGGGCACACACACGACCGTCACATCCGCCCCCTCTAGGAGAAGGGTTTTGTCACTGCAAAAGTCTTGATTCGCACCCGTGTAGGCATACACATTTTGCGAACCGCAAAGTCCAGTCGTTGAGCACGCCACAGTTTGCTGGTTGGGCAATAAAAATTGGCTGCGTATCTGCTCCTTTCGTTGCAAATGACGTCAAAAGACAATGATCTTTATCGGCTTTGCGAAGTAAATGCCTCCCTTCGCTTTACCGCTCACCTCTCATGTTGTTCCTCTTGCGTCGCGCTCCTCCCAAAGTAAAGACGCCAAATGTTTGCTTAAATCATTTTAAATTTCCCGCGTTCCACTGCTCGAAACCAGGTGTCTCGATGCGAACGCTGCCGTAGGCGAAGACGCGCGTTAATCGAGGCACCCTACTTCAACGTTTATAGAACCGCGTTTCCCTACTCCACGTGCGTTGCAAGCAGAACGGAAAACTATCTAGTGGAACCTTGCGTAACTGTTGCCGGTTGATTTCTTAAAATGGCGCCAGAAGCTATAGTGGCGCGGGCGACAGCAGGCGACGGCAGAGTGAATTCTTTTCTGCAGTTGATGAAGTATTTAATTTCGCAAAAGTCAAGCATGTTAGAATTTTTATAAAGGAACACTGCAAATATCACTTCTGTATTGATTTGTTCTCTATATTTGCGTAATGTCTTGTTCTTCTTCAACAATGTTGACAAGTATGAACATTACAACCGGACCAAGACCGGTAGATTTAGCTGTGACTATATAAGACTATTGCGCAGGCCGGGTGGCTGAATCGAGTCGCAGACAGACAGACGGACCGACATACAGACACACAGACATACAGACAGACCAAAATTTGTTTGTTTAAGTAGCCCAAGAAAGACTATCGTCTTTAAAAAAAAACACAGTGGAAGAGGCACCACTAAAGCACAGAACAATTTGCTTTGTCGCCTCTATAAACTTGACCCTAGAGATTGTCGCGAAAACTTTCAACTGTACAAGCAAAAAAATAATAACGGGTTGAGCAAGCTCGGAATTTTGCCCCACAAGCAGCACCCACCATCGCCTGTTAGGGAGGTTACGGTGCAGCACCCCTGCTTCGCAAGGCAAAATCGCGCAAGGGGTGAGGGCGGCCGCCTCCCTCGACTGGAAGGAACGATTGGTTGGAATTCTGAATAATTTCATCTGTTACGCCTTCGGACGGCATATCCCTAAAAGGGGTCGCCGTTGGCCTACTGCATTCAGGGGACGGGGGTCGTGGCCTGTGTTAAGTTCGGGCTCCGCATGCAATTAATGAAGGCCGCCGGTGGCCCATGTATTGTGCCCGTGTGTTGTGCCCGTCTTTTTGTGTGTCAAAAGGACGGCGGCGATTAGCCTGAGTACCTCTGTCGCGTCGAAGGTGGCAGGGTCATTCGGCATGGCAAGCTGACTGGAGGCTGAATGATGGTGCGTATCTTAGTGTCGAAAGGGCGCGCGGTGTAAGTTTTGAGAATCTGCGAGGCCGGCGCCGGGCGAGCTCCGTTGACGGGTCGTTCACCTTGAAGACGATGGCTTGGGCCTGAAGCGCCTTTCCGGGGGACAGACGGCAGGCAGCGGCGTCCTTAGTCTGGGAGGGGATTAGCGGCGACTCCCGCATTGTCCCGACGCGCGCGGAGACGAGGGGGCAGGGCAGATGCGGGGGGATGTTAGCCTCGCAAAGACCGCTGCAAGCCTTCCGCTTGGCCTTTGAGCAGAGGCCGCCCCGTTGAACGTAATGGTGCATCCACTCCGCGCGTGACACTGCAGGTCCCCTTTAGGCCGCAGACGCCCCTGTATTTGCTTGTCGAGTGCTATGGCGTTCGTGGGAAACGCACTATGAGTGTGTAAGAGAGAGTGTTAGGTCACGTGACCGCAGTTGGGGACATGTGTGTGATTGGCTGGTTCCTGTGGCCAATCAATGGTTTGTAATAATTGTTTTGAAAGGTTTTTCTCTCTTTCTTGAACGCCCCCTTTTTGGAGGCGGGTTTTTTTTTGCTATCAAAACCGGAGTGTTGGGTTTTGTCGGGGGTCGGTCGAGAGGGGATCTAGTTCAGTATAGATCTCGGCCGAACAGGCTGCTGCTGTCAGAGTGACAATGTAACCGTCACTCTGACATGATGTAAAGTTGGAGTACTGTAAATAAGTGTAAATAAACCTAATATCCAGCAAGGAAGGCAGTCCTCATCCCTCACCCGCTCCAAGCATCGGTCGTCGGTCATCGGAGCGAGTCGAGGTCGTCCTCTCGGCTCGCTCATCAAAAGAACATCACTATTTCGTCTCCATCAGTTCGCCAAGAAGATGGAGAGGCGAAATCTAACTGCCTGTCTCTGTCAGCCACCGTCACGGGATGTTTCTCATTTCCGGTTTCACACACCGCAATTTTGATTTTGTTTACATTCACAATTTTCTCCTCTCTCGTTTGGATCCCATGGATTCTGCACGTGACGTCAGAGAGGTTCTCGACCACGCGGAACAGACCCTTCCATTTCGGCGAAAGTTTTTTGTTCAGTCCGAGTGTCCCAAACTCCGCCTTCACGAAAACTTTGTCGCCTACCTCGCAACAGCTGGGTTGGTCTTTTAGGTCAGAGCACGCCTTTCTCTTTTCTGCTGTTTTGATGAGAGCCTCGGCCGACAGCCGGAATGATATCAAGAGGCGTGAAGCAAATTCCGCGAGTTAGTCCTCCATGCTGTTGTAATGAACCTTACTTGCGTCATCGTCGACGCTCGGCGTCGCTTCATAGCGCCCGTGGAGGACGAAAAGCGGGGTCTCGTTGGTGCCCTCATGAACCGCGGTGTTGCAAGCGAACATCGTGAAAGGAAGCCACTGATCCCAATCTCGTTGGTCATGAGCGACAAATTGATACAAAATGCCCACCAACGTTTGGTTCAGCCTTTCTATGGTGCAGTTACATTCAGGATGATACCCGGTAGTTTGTAGCTTTTATACCTAAGAGATCGTAGACCTCTTCATGACCCGGGAGACAAAGTATGCACCCTGATAGGTCAGCAGATGTTCAGGCACCCCGTGTCGCAGTACTACCTATTCTGCAAAAATGCTC